>LBNU01022802.1:117534-138854 GCA_014162995.1 Artemisia annua
TTTGCTCGTTGCTTCAAACTAGTACCGGGTTGCCATGGTACAATGTAGGCAACCCCCCCCCTTTCCGGGCCTAGTTATGTGTTGTTTATGTTGACTAATATAACTCTATTCTATTACGTTCTTTATTCTGGTGTGTATTGTATTTCATAGGACATATTTTCTACTTCGGTATAACAATTTGGTAACTTGGTCTACTTTGTAAAAAAAAGTAATATCGGTTTTATGTTTTAATTGTTCACGGAATAATTTTTCCAATAACATCAAGCATAAACTTCAGAGTCTTTCTCAAACTCAAAATAATTATATATAACAATGTAACTCATTTGTTATGCAATTTATCTTTTCAACAACCATTTACTTTGCTAGCCAACTTTTCTTTTGAACAATCATTTGCTCGACTACCAATATACAACCTATAATATGAATAACTATGTAGCAAACATTACAATCTTTAAATTTTTTGTTGCACCATTTCTACTTTGCAACACTTACTGAAAACTTCTTTAGCAAAACACCTGCGGCAACGCGCGGGTGCTCCACCTCGTATATATAAAACCCAGGAATGTGAGATGCCAATTTGTGGCTGAAAATGTGGGATGCACTATTTTAGTCCGAAAACAAAAAACCCATATTACTGCGACAAAAAATGTTCTTTTGCACGCTAAACCATATTACTGTGACCATAAACCGAAAACAAAAAAGCCGCCGCAACGCGGCGGGTCACTTATACCTCGTTATACTACAATTCAACATTCGCCTAAAATGCATAATGTTAGCTGGTGTTTATTTTTTTTAAAAAAAATATCTTTTTAACAGTTTTTTAACCTTGCTCATTTAGACGTAAAAAAATGTTTGGCCCAAAAAGTGTGTTTTTTTTTTATGTCAAAAAGCGGTAAAAGGCAGACACCTTTGTGTTTTTTTTCTGAGCATTAAGAAAGCATTAAGAGGCATAAACCTCCTTTTGAACTAGACGGGAAGGGAGTGTCTTAACACCTCTTCATTTTTTTTAATTTTTTTTTTTATGATTTTTTTATTTTATTTGGGTGATTCTTTATTATTTTTTATTTTTATTTTATTATTTTTTTTTTGTCTCGTTTCAAATTTGTCTTTCATATTAAAAGTATGTTTAAATAGAATTATTACATATTTTATGTTAGATTGGAAGGTTAGTGTTAGCGGACTTATATATCTCGACTCTATCACTACGCATTTAGTTAATCTTTTTGAAAAGTTCAATCTAAACCTCCACACGTTTGTTTTTTTTTTTTTTTTTTTTTTTTTTTTTTTTTTTTTTTTTTTTTTTTTTTTTTTTTTAATTAAAATTTTTTTTTTTTTTTTTTTTTTTTTCTTTTTTTTTTTTTCAAATAAACATGAGATTTAATGTTATGTTTGAAATATTTCAAACTTTTATTTATATTATAATTTTTTTTTTTAATTTTTAGTAAAGTTTATTTCTCCCGTGAATGCAATTATTTATATTTAAATTATGACACTGATAACTTAACACATTTAAACATTTTTTACAAAAACAAACACTTTTATTTGACTCAAATTCAGATTTCTCGGCCACTTATTCAGATTAAGATGGAATCAGATTCAGACTTTTCAACCATTCAAATGTGCGAATCAGATTCAGACTTAGAGCATCTTAATAAATAAACAACGCCTCAATCCCTAGCCTTATACTATTTCAAAGTTTTATCACAAATCATCACTAAACTCATTCTCGGCAATCACTAGCCTTATACTATTTCAAAGTTTTATCGCAAATCATCACTAAACTCATTCTCGGCAATCACTAGCCTTATACTATCTAGTCCCACCCAAATGGAATATGAGGAAGTGAAATGTATACGGTCATACTTTTACCTAAAGACAGAGTTCAAAGGTCAACGAACTGCTTACAAAAAAAAAAACCCCCCGGGAAAAATATGCATGGATACATATATATCAGCAAAATATCCACATAATAACAAACATGTCATTTCAAGACTTCTGTAAACATCATACTTTGAAAAAAAAAGTTATTGATTATTATTAAAGTATATTTTTAGCTTGTTATAGTGACACTATTATTTTAAAGACTTTTCACCCTATTATTTTTTGTCGGCATTTTACTTTTGAGTAAATTTTGTCACCATTGAACCAAACAAAATGGTAAGTAAAGAGCAAGTGTGATTCACATGTCTAACAAAGAAAATTAATATTGAAATCTAAATCTAAAATTTACAACCCACTAAATAACTACTCCGGTTAACATATATGAACATACAATATTCAAAGCAGTCGCTCAGACTAGTTACTTTCAGAAGGAGGTTGTTAAACATTACAATAAGATAACTTAGCGCAAAAAAAGGCTAGACTTACCCGGGTATAATGAACAAGAATCCTTCTCTGTTCAGTTATCTTTTTTTTGAGTAAAGGGGAGTAATCCTGCACCCTGGTAAATATTAAACCAAAAACGTTTAAGTACAAAGGATATGGGTAAATCCCATATCTCAGCCCGTTACATAGGCGATAAAGCTTACATAACAAGGTAGACAGCTAAGAAGCTTGAAAATAACTAGTGCTTATGAGATGTCATAAGCACTTACAACTCAAGAAATAACACAAACAAGCTAACCAGCAGCTAGCGTGAAAGATGAACTTCCACCTGTATTTGGATTAGCCAAATCTTCATTCACATGTGTGACCTGTTCTCCATCTTCCTCATCATCGTTCACCAATGCAGCATAAGAATTAGATGTAGTAACAATACCTTCCTTAGAAGTAGAACCAGTAGACTTCAACTTAGACGACGTTGTATGCACGTTAGGCCGAGTATTAGCTCCCTTCTTTGGTTCGCTAGTATTCTTCTTTGGCTCATACCTGAAATTCTGTTTGATTGAAGTACTAGCAAAATGACTACCTTTAGCAGACTCGGCTTTACCTTTGTTCTTCTTATGACTCACCTTTTGGAAACCATCATTGGCAGGCACAGTAGAAGGCTTAGCAACATTTGAAGTAGTAGCAACATGATGATTGACCACTTTATTAGGGCAATGATCATGGATATGGCCAAAAATCTTGCATAACGTACACATGGGAGGCCTCCATTCATACTCAACTCGGATAGTATCTTTAGTAAAACCATCCCCTATAAGAGAGGGGACACCAATAGTAACAACCTCTACGAGTTCAGCCTCTGAACTAACCTCAATTAAGCACCGAGCAAAACTACTCCTACCCCAAGAATCCTTACACATAGAGCTCGTATACGAATCAAGCATAATAGGCTTGCCAATAAATGAAGCAATTAAGTTAATACCATCCTCTTCAAACACTTGAAGAGGTACATCATGTAATTTAACCCATACCGGAATACAAGTCAGCTCTTCCTTACACAACCTAGTATCAACTGACCATTTCTTAAGAATGATCGGCGATTTACGTATCATCCAAGGGCCACCTTCCAAAACTGCTTCTAAACCAGACTGAGTATCGAATTTAAAAAAGAAAAAGCCTTTTTCATTCATCATAATCTTTTTCAAACCATATTTAGCCCAATTATTTTTAACATAGTACTCAACCACTGGAAACGCCATTCTATTACCAATAAAGTAGCCATATAGGGTATGTTCAAGACGTGCACTAACCTTTTCAACCACACTACGTGGAATAGGAACGTTAACTCCTTCACAAACTGAATCAGCAACCATTGTATCTTTGATACTGTCCTCAGAATTAGATTTTGTTGCATTAGTATTCATCTCATAAACCTCAAGCAAACCACTCATAGCTTCATGCACCTTTGAACGAGTATCACTATCCAAATTAGACCATATTGGATGTTTACCAGCTTCAAGCTCCGTAAGGAATAAATCAATATCCGAGGTTGAATTCAGCGAGACATCAAACACCAATTTAATAAAATCATGTTTGCTTTTGATAGAATTAAGCTCAATAGAAGGACCAGTACCCACGTTCAAATGGGATGATTCAGCAGCAATCGGTCCTTTAGAATTCTCAACCTGAACATGAGGAGATGTATCATAAGAATTTTCAGTTATAGGCTGTGTCACCACACCTGTAACATCCTTAGGCTTCTTATGTTTCCTCATAGTCACCTTCGACAAATCAACAGTAGCACTCAATTCTTCAATATTCACATTAACAGGTTGTGTTAATGTATTGTTCCCCTCAACCGAAACCTTACCCACTTTCTCCATAACACCAAAAAGAAAACAACGAAACCCTAAAACAGGAAAATAAATCGCAAACCAGAAAACAAGAAGAACAACGTCAAGACTTCAAATCGATTGCCTTAACATGTTAAGGCATGAATATATACGCACATAGATTGATCTAACCGACTTCCATAATGAATAGGAAATTAGTTAGAATCGATACCCAAAAGACCAAAAAAAGCGATTAAATAAAAACCCTAAGAAGAACGAAAACCTAATCAAATCAAGGCTAGATCCCGATAAAAATAATGTTAAAGATTGAATTAAACGCAGTTAATTAATCAATAACACAATCGTTATTGGGAGTAGGAACAAGATTAAAGATTAGGCAACGATTTTTGCCATTGTTGTGTTGATCAATAATGATCACGATTGGTGTTTATGTGGGCTGCGTTAACAGCTTAGACCTAAAAACCACACTAACTAGTCACTATTGATCACTATTAGCGACCAACGATTGTCACAAATATGATGGTCTCTCTGTTCAGTTATCTTACACACAACACTAAAGGCTATGACTGCTATGTTAATCATTTGCTAATTTTATATGAAAACCCAATCTACTAGTGACCTACACCATGGTCATTATCTAGCTTATTCAACTATTTAGAACTGATTATTAGGCGGGCTTATCTGATTATTAACACCCCTGAAATTATCAAAAGTCGACATATATCATTCCAACATCAAACAAACGGTTACCACCAAATGTGGATATCTAGCATCGATACCCAAAGCATAAACTTTGAAACCTTCACACTCGAATATAAAACCTCCAGATTCCTGAAATTAATGGATCAAGATCACCCACAATTCATTGTGTGCAGTTTATAGTATCACATGCCCTTAACAGTCAGCAAAGATTATAACATCTGGTTGTTTTAACATTTTAAGTTCTGAAAAGTTGATTTTGGTTCTGAAAAAGTAACCTGTAGAGCTCTAGTGCTTTGATTCAATGGGTCTGCTTTTGAGACATTTACCAGAAAGATCGATATGGACTTTGATACGGACGTTTTAACAAATAACATGCGCATTTAACATAATACTCATCTTTAATGGTTCTAGGCCATAACACATTAAATACTAGATACATATGCCTAAACACATATATAGCCAAGACACAAATAAGTGCTTAAACACAAGCGCTGTTTAAGCAAATCAATTCAAGTCTTTATAAAGTATACACTGACTACGAAATAAAGATAAGCAGCAGAGGAACGCTACTACCACGGTGTGTCAGTTATGAAGCTTGATACAAATTAGAAGACCAAATTGGTTACTTATAATAGAAACTCATGTAAGAAAAATTACAATCTGCTAAAATGCAATGTAATTAATAGGATTATCGATGCTCTTAACAGATTCACACAAGAAACATGACAGCTTCCATAAAGCATAGAAACCTGTGTGTATAAGCTACAAACTGCTATCATCAAAGTTTAGTATCAGACATCGTTGCATGCAGTGTAACAGGACTGATACTACTCTTAAAGTGTCACATAAGGGCTAGTGCAGTTAAACGCAAGCGCCTGTGTTGGGGCAGGTGTTGTCAGGCATGCCGGCTGTAACATGCTCAGGTGAGGCAGGTTAAAACTAGGAATGTACATTTGCCGGTAAATTTATTGCTACATTTTATAACTTCCTATTTTGGAATTTGATATTGCCCCTGAAGTTAAACGGTCAACTTAAAAGATTTAGAGTTTTTGGCTCACTTTATATATAAATATAGAATGAGTAGTGTTATTTAGACCTAAAACACATGCCTAATGCATAAATCACTTGTACAAGTATATTATGTACTTTCTCTCTCCAAATTCTCATCAATCATTTTTTCAAATGAACCAATCAAATCATTAGGTACATAAGTAGTGATTATTAGGAACAACAATCATTTCTCATATAGAATAGTCATCTCCTGCGTCTTCCTATGCAAAATGAATCGGAAACGACAACCTTATTCAACTTCTTTAGTTCGCTTATGACTTACTGTTCTTGGTAATTTACACTTTTACGTTTTTATTTCTTCATAACGTTAAACTGTGTACAATGTAAAAACTTCACCAGCTGAATTCATTCAGGCCACTCACTTAAGGCAAGATGCAAGGGCGCAAGGCCAGTCACCTCAGTTGGGACTTTTAACATAAGAGTGCCATAATAAACACTAGAAACAAGCCTATGCAGATAATGCAGAGCGTCAAGAAAGAAAATATTGGAACATATCGATTAATGCCTCCCTGAATCTCTCATAAAGTCTAAACTATAATGAGTACTTGCATGCAAAAGTCACGAATGAAAAGAGCATATACTCCTCGGAAGTAAAAAAAAAACAAAGATACCTTACCTTGCATCGGAGATCTGTAAACTTGTGCGGTGTGTTCCTATACTCTACGGCAAAATCATTCAAGGTGTTTCCTGACATCACAAAACACTTGTACAATATGATAGAATCTGAAAAATATATAGCTAACTCGAGCAAAGAAGAAAAATGTTAATTCTATTAATATGAACACTCAATCACTGAATGCAGAAGATGAGATCAACTTTTATCTAGCTAATTGACTGTTGACGCAAAAAATAGTTCCTAATTTCTTCACAAATTAGAGGTATGAACTAATGTTGCTAGATTACAATAAATATTATCGACAAGGAGAAGAACCATTGAACTCTAGCTAATGAGGCAGATGAGAATTCTGCAATTGTGCTGAAGCTACATTGTGATACTGTGTAGATGCCACATTGTGGAACATTGTGGGTACTGCTACACCTTGTAAGTGTGGTGGCATCATGTTATGTAACTGTAATAGCCTCGTGTTTGGAAGATCCTGCAAAAAACATGAAACATAAGAAACCAGGTTTGCTAGACGACCAATACAAACATAGAATCATGAACAAAATCAATCATAGTTCTTTACATGTCATAAGCATTTGCGTTTGCACCAAGTTGACCACCAATTTCGCAAACTACCAGTTACTTTGTGAAATAAATATGATCAAATACAGAGCGAAGTTCTCAGTGCTGGTGACTCCAATAAACATGATGGTGGTCATTTTGGTATACACACAAATTTATACGACATTTTTTTAACGAAACGGGGAACCATCTGTTATATGCCTCGTTTGATAAGTTTCTATTAAAGACAAATTAGCACGGTAAAGATTAAAGAGCAAGACAAACCATTTGATGAAAACTAGCATTGATCCCAATATTTACAGCTTCCGCTTCTGCAGGTACCTGATTCATGTGATATAAGCTTGTTTAGACACATGAAAAAAATAAAAATAAAAAATAAAATAAAATAAAAAATAAAAATAAATAAAATAAAAACTTTAAATCCTCTTAATGCAAATAAATAGACCTTATCTTTTGTAACTGCAATACCATCATTGTTTGACTTTTCTTTACCAGATGCCGCTTTGTTAACTCCTTTGTTCACATTCAAATGAGGCATTGGCTCTACAGGAACTCCAATTACAACTTGTTCTTCTTCCTTCTCAGCAGAGTTATTTACATTCGAGCATTGCATCATAGCATCTTTTATGGCATCTAATGCAATCTTATAACTCTCTTGTGATATTGACCCTTCTTCACCTACTATAATAGCCCGACGACACAAGTCATTTAAGCGGCGAATCTTTGTTTGTACATTTTCCAGCTTTTCGCTCAGAGGGATTCTACTCGCAGCTACATTCGTCCATCTTTGCAGAACATATTTGACCGGGATAGTGAAAACACCCGACATTTGAAGAACCACAATAGCATGCCTACACAAATAACCTTTAAATTCAAATGAACGACACGAACAACAGATGTCCAACTGCGTTTCATTCCATTCCACCATGTAATCTTGATTGGTTTCAAAGTCTTTTACGACATACGTTATGGAACTACTGTCTTCTTTTTCTATCTTAAGATGACACGCTGCTGCTCCCAAAACCTCAACTTGAAACTTTTTAAAGATCACATGAGTATATACAGATGACAACTGTTTCTCGAAGGGTGAAGGAGACTTCACCTCCGGTGTGTCATGCCACGCGTCAAAATCTGCTTTTGCTTGTTCTTCATACATATCTTCAACGATCACTTTGTATCGTTCTAGAAAGACTCTCAATGAAGTGTCGACCTGAATGTATTTGTCAAAGAAGGAATTTAAACTTTCAGAACGAGAACGTGTAGACAACCCAGCAAGAGATACATTTTTTATAAACGTTGGCGCCCATAATCTTCGATCTTGGTACAATGACTGAAACCATGTATCCTCGCCAAGATTAAATTTGTTGACTAATTTCATCCATCTTTTGTCAAACTGTTCTTCAGTCCATGACTTGTGTATACATTTATCAAACTTTGCTATGAAAGTATCATGCCACGGGTTCATATAATCAAGCTGACTTGAAAACTTTTCCAAGACATACCACAGACAATAACAGTGTCGTGTATCAGGGAATACTGATGCAATGGCAGCTTCTAAATAATTGCCCTGATCACTAAGTATTACATTTGGAGCTCGGCTACCCATTGCCAAATACCATGTTTGGAATAACCACACAAATGTAAAAAACGTCTCATCTGCAATCAACGCACACCCGAGTAACGTAGGGTGACAATGTTGGTTGACTCCGATAAAAAGAACCAACGGTATCTTATACTTGTTCATGAAATACGTAGTGTCAAAAGAAACCACGTCACTAAAGTTTGTATAATCGTCAATCCCCTTAGCATCAACCCAAAAAACGGTTCTCAGTTGATGCTCTTCGTTTAAATCCACAGCATAGAAAAACTTGGGATTTTCTTCTTGCATTGTTACAAAGTGTTCAAGAAGCTGAGCATCTCCCTCCTCTAACGTTAAACTCCGGCCCCTATCATTTTGATTCCTAATAAAATTATCCAAACCATTACACTGATATACACCATATTGTTTGGACATGGAAGCTAATATCGTTTTCCTACGTGCCTTAGCATCAGCCTTATGTGGGTCCGAACCCCTATGGCTTCTAAAAAAATGTGACTGAGATGGTATAAGTTCATGGTTATGCTCCTTCACAAAACTATGTATGTACCATTTTCCGTCTGATTTTCGCTTAACATGCATACTTGCTTTACAACCTATCTTAGGTGAAGGCCGGGGATTGATTGCATCGTTCGATTGTTGTTTGTTACCATATCTTATACACGAAAACTTAGCATCAATAAACTCCTTTGATGACCTAGAACGACGACTGCTAAGTTTGGCGGTTCCAAACCCCACAGACTTTGCATATTCTTTATAATATTCGTAAGCTAAATCGTTTGAATCAAATTCGATGGGTTCTTCAGGTTCTGATTTAGGACCATCGGGAACAGCATTAACATCCATATTTGCAGCGGCAAATCTCAGATGTAGTTCAACTTAACCACAACACACGTTGACATTTGGTCTACCATATTCCGAAATACATAAATCTTTCTGAATTCTGATCTCTCGTGGATAACCTAGACCTAGAAAGATGAAAACTTATATCAGTATAAACACATTTGTCATGGTTCATAAATACGTACGTGTTAATCATTGTACATAGAAGTCATTACAAGATGACTTGTATCCTGTTTGGATCTTTTGGTAACAATAAAACCCTTGTAATCCAGCTTCCAAAATGAATACCAAATGTTAAATTTACGTATAAGGAAGCTATATTTATGCATAACATTAAAAATAAAACTATACTAAAATGTTAATGTTACGTGTTAAAAATTTAGTTAGGGGGTGTTTGTTTGGGCTTATATAGCAGGCTTATGGCTTATTTGATCCTGGGCTTATACTTCATAAGCTCACTTTTTGTGGCTTATATAAGTGTATTAAGCCGAAAAGTTTCAAAATAAGCCACAAAAAGTGAGCTTATGAAGTATAAGCCCAGAACCAAGTAAGCCATAAGCCAGTTATATAAGCCCAAACAAACACCCCCTTAGCCGCGCCACAAAATATTTTCATAATGCGAAATTACAAACAAAACTACCTACTAAAACCGGACAAACTAAAAGATACGAAAATGACTACACCTATCAAAACCGCACTTTTCGTACGAAATGTGGCCGTAAATTCACAAATACATATACTTTCCAATTAAAAACTAAAACTCTACACAAAAGTTTGAAAGTTAAATCGGGTAACGAGCCGAAACGAGTTTCGGGTCGAAAGGGGTCTTAAATTGGCACCTCTAAGTTGAAACTTGAAACTAATACATTAAAAGTAAAACATAAAAAACCAACTATTCTGCCAACAATAATAATCAGACAAATAAAATGCATCATATTAAATCATAACAGAAAACCAAGAAAATTGCATATATACAAAGATTCAAAATTTAATAAAAAAAACAATAAAAAGTATAAAAATACCGAAACTAGAGACTGAATTGTAGTTTTAGGGTTTCAGTGTGAATTTGGGGGTGATTAGGATGAAGGAAGAAGAACTTTATTTTATTTATTTATTTATGTATTTATTGGTTTTAAATTAAATGGAAAGGGAATAAAAATGGGTTGAAAAAGTTGTTTTAGAGTGCACTTGTGTTGGGTTGTGACGTTGACACGTGGTGTCTACTTTGGTCCATGGCGTAAAACGCAAAAAAGATACCGAGTCATAAAGGCATGTAAAAATGCCACTAATGTTACGTATAAGTGCAAAAAAGCCACCGAGAGTCAAATCCCGTTAGTTTCCTCGTTAAGTGTCAAGCCACTAAGGGTAATATCGTCTTTTACTCATTTTCCCAGCAATCACCTCAATTGTCCGTGTTTGTTTTTCAAATTTAATCCTTTAAAGCAATGATTTATATGTGTCTCAATTTCTTCCAAACCCTAAACCATTAAATACAAGTACTAATTATATTTTGAATACATTTTTTTTTTTTTTTTTTTTTTTTTTTTTTTTTTTTTTTTTTTTTTTTTTTTTTTTTTTTTTTTTTTTTTTTTTTTTTTTTTTTTTTTTTTTTTTTNCTAGTCCAAGTCTTTTCTTATTTCTTTTCCTTTTTCGAGCCGAGCTAGGCTTTTATTTTCCCTCATCGTTTATCGAGTGAGGTTTCATTTTGTTAAATCTAAATGTTATGCTGCCGAAATTTTCTTAAAATCTTTTTAGTGTCTTTTCTTATTGAAGTCTTGCGTCTTTTCATTTTTAGTCTAAACTTTTATTACTTTAAATGTTTTTCAAGTCTTTTAATTTCTTTTTCGCTTTACGTTTTTAATATGAGTCAAGAGTAGTTTTAAATCGTGTTTGCTTAGTAGCTCGAGTTCGTGAGTTAAGTAAGAGTTTAAAAGCTTGAGATAAGTAATCGAAAGACTACTTAGACTTGTGAATTGTTTGAAGATTGACAACCTTTGAACGATTAATTCACCCGTCTCGAGTTAATAACTTTTCAAAAGATTAATTGACAACTAATCTGGAGAAAGGATAATAACTCGTCGCAAACTTTTACCTCGAGCTTAACAAGCTAGTTCGCGTTGCTTGCAAACACATTGTCTTTTAAATTCATTTATGTTTTCATTATTTATTTAACTTTCTACTTAAATGTCTTTTTTAACCCATTAAATACAAGTACTAATTATATTTTGAATACATTTTTTTTTTTTTTTTTTTTTTGTGTGTGTGTGTATTTATAAGACTTGTTTTCACTTTGATACTTATAATTTCGTGTTCTAATTCCATGTACGCATAATTTAATGTTTTGATTTGACATAACTTGAGTCTTGTGTTACTCGAATCTAAGCTATATTACTCAGCCAGTATATTTCTAGTTACACTTACAAGTTGTTGGGTATTGGGTATTTACCCCAAAGACTTGACTTTTGGTTGAATAAAATTGTTTAGTTAGAAAGACAAGTTAAGAGGGCTCACTCAAAAACCCTTGAATTCACTTATACACAAAACCCACCTTCCCATATTTCTTTTCTGAGACAACTTTATAAAAAATTGATTTTTTTATATTTTCTTTGTTAATTCAAGTGAACCCTTCTAATCAGTACATTATTTTAATATAAAATATAATTTTAATTTAATATTAAATTCATATATAATTTTATAAAATAATACTTTATTAATTTTATAATATATTTTCTCTCTCATATATCAAACCCAAATATAAATCCTAATCCAAGGGTGCGTTTGGTATGCTTGATGAAAATGGGTATAGTTTTGAGAATAGAGTGGAATAAAAATGGGTATGTAGATATCACTTTTCATGGGCATCCACATACCCACCAAATCAAACTCCTATGAGGAAACCCACATATCATCCTCATTCCATTGTGGTGGGCCCCATAACCAACCAAACAACATTAATGACTTTCTAAGTCATAGATTCATTCCCATAGTGAGATACTAAACACACCCTAAATTTAAATCCAAATTCAAATCTTAATCCTAACCCACATATAAACCAAACGGGCCCTTACTTTACGCAACAACATAATACGGAATATGTTTTAAGAGAAAGTTTACATAATTATTTTTCACACCACGATTGAGCAATTGAATATATATGGAAGGTGTAGAAGAATAAAGAAAAATTAATTATCTACTAACTATATAAAACAAGCTTTTGAAAGGTGATCTCTAGCCCAAAATACCGCTAAATTCAACACCTGTAAATTACATTTAATCAATGGCTGAGATTGCATTTCACTAAAAAAAAAAACATTAAATTAGACCCACATAAAGATGACTTTGGGCGGAACTCCTTTTGCATCTCTCATTTCATTCACAACCTAAACAAAACACACACACATATCTCTCAACTATCCCTAATAAAAAAACCCTAATCAAAATCCTAAAATCACAATCAGCCCCAATATTATTTTCCTATGATTTAGGCGGCAAATCAAATATCACCAGCTATTAATCGTGGAATAAGCATTTGTATTTTGTTAATTACAATTGAAACATTCTCAATAATGGGAAAAACATCAATCCAAGGTATAAACAAATGATCAAAGGTATGGTTTTGACTTTTCTTTTTTCTAATCCTATTGCATGTTTCAAATTCTGTTTTATGAATTTTAAATTAGGGCGTTTAAAATTTTCTATTAGGGATTTTACATATTTTTTTATAATCATTTTTGAATTAGAGTGTTTATAGAATTTTTATTCCTAATGATTATGGCAATTGGTTTCTGAAATCATAAGATTTGTTAATAATGAGATGTTGAACACCAAGTGTTTGATAAGAGTGTCTTTTATGAATTTAGAAGCTTAAGGTTATAATCTAAGTGGGTTGTCAACATGGAAGTTTATAAACAACCTAATGAATGCTTCATGAGAAAATTATCACTAGAAAATTATATTTTGAAAGGCGGCACATTTTGTTCATGTTGGGTAACAGGTTAGAACATAGATGATAAGAACCATTTTTACCTTTTAGTTAAAGAGTTCTTACAATGTTATCCTAACAAAATTTTCGGCAATTATCCAGTTTGGTCAATGTGATGAAGTTAAAAGAAGCTAAACTTATAGACGAGTCAATGGCTACTATCTTGATAAAGTAAGGGACTTAATGCTATTCAAGTGATTTTGGCAACGGATGATAGTAGGGGCTTCTTCACGAGTAAGTGAAACACATAAATGAATAAGTTAGTTGCTAACAAGAAATTGGTTAGCTCTTTCAGGTCTTAAATCAGTAAAATGTATTATATAGTCTATAAATTTAACCATAATCATCATGTCCATTCTAAAGTATTTACACAATGTATATTAGGTTCATGGATATGCTTGACAATTTGCAAAAGTTGGAATTGCAGAAAGAAAGGAAGCTGAAGATTCCTTAAAGAAAAATTGGAAAAAGATTGAAGAGTTTGATGCTCGATGACTATAACGTAAGTCCATCTATAGTGCTCTACTTGGAGCAAACCTGGTACAATTAATCTCGATAGTTGGTTTTCACTAAAGTATGGTTCTCTATGCCATATCAATTTAATACGTATACTATTATATTGATCACTGTTGTTTTTATTATAATGAAGGATGTAGTTGCATTCTGGAGTCAGCAACGAGTAGCTGCTAGAGATTATGCATCAAGTATCATAATACCGGCATGCAGGGCTCTTATTGACATGTAAAACAATTCAAAAGATCTTATCGATGATGAAGCCTATGCCTTTTATCAAAGTCCCGACAATAGCCTTTACATGCTTTCAACAACTCCACAGGTCTGTATATATTTTATACATCTTTACACTCTTAATCAAGGCTTTAATGTGCAATCTATTANGGATCATAATGCCGGCATGCAGGGCTCTTATTGACATGTAAAACAATTCAAAAGATCTTATCGATGAGGAAGCCTATGCCTTTTATCAAAGTCCCGACAATAGCCTTTACATGCTTTCAACAACTCCACAGGTCTGTATATATTTTATACATCTTCACACTCTTAATCAAGGCTTTAATGTGCAATCTATTAGTAAGCGAATCATTATGAATACACCTTTGATAAACAAATGGTCTTATAAAGGAACAAAAATGAATATATTAGACCAGGACCTGTCACCATATGGATAATAATTTATAGTGGTCATCCTCTTCCATTTTTCAAATGTCAAGGTCTTCTTTTAAGAATTTGGATAATTAAAAACCTAACCATTCGCCTCCTTTTCATTAGTAGATGTGTTGTTGGTTGTGCATGAATTGTAGCCTATTGAGCTACTAGCTGTTACAAAGAAACACGAGAGGCTACACTTCCTCTAATTTTTCCTTTTTGTTTAGGTAGATGATTTATCAAGGATGTACAGACTCTTTTCAAATATACCCAAGGGACTTGATCGTGTATTGAATATGTTTAAGCAGGTTCGTTATATACTTTACACAATTTTATTTTATTTATAAAATTCTTTTAAATTTCTTCCTTGTGTAATTGTGTTTTACAGCATGTCATAACTGGAGGCACGAAATTGGAGCCGTTATTCTCTTTTAGTCGCATCTCCCACGAGCGTGAGCACCTGATATCTTTGGTAAAGTTAGATTCTTATACTTTACTTGGAAACTCTGTTTCAGATATGTTTCTCATTAAAACAAGTTTGATGACAAGCAATCCCGAATTTCAGAAAATGAAAAGAAACTAAGAAGTGTCATGTAACAATCATATTGTTTATTCCATAAAGGTTGTTGAAATTGGGAAAGCTCATAAGCTCATTTTTAGTTTAAAAACTTTTTATGAACAATTTTTATTATGGAATAAGTATTTATTTGGTAGGGGAAACTTGCAGGATTTAACAATCCCACCGAAGTAGAGGAAAACATTGATAAAGCAATGAAGAAAGTTAGTTACTTTTTCTTTGTTTTTCATGTTTGTCTAAGTGTAAACTCATTAGATATAAGTGTGAAATGATCTCTATGTATACTTGTCCTTTTCTATTTGCAGCTTTGGAGATAAATATATGCCTTAAGCTCCAACTGAGATATCGACAACATCAAGTTCTTTAGCTCTTAAACTTGCAGGTCATTTGCGTATGTTTAGGACTGAAATGATGGAGCTTCACCCTGTTAAGAGCATAAATAGGTACTTCTCAACGCCTCTTCCTCTTAATATTTACTTTAGTCTTTATCAGGTCGAGTCAATAGGTCTTTTCTCTTTAGGTTGTCCTAAATGGAAGTATACAAATCACGTTTTTTTTTCTAATTAATATCCGTTCTTATTCTTGAACATCATTCATCATGCAAATTGAGCAAGTCAAGCTGACCCGAAGCACTTTTTGACCAATTTTTGTAGAACAGTTTATTAACAAATGGGTTGCTAATTAGAAAAATATATGTTTTAATTTAATAGTGAAGCGTTAGTAGTAGATTGTATGCATTTTAAAAAAAAATTGTTAACCAAAACATCCCTGTTCACTAATAAACTTCAAACACCCCTATTAATTTACTTTTACATAGTAAGAGTACTGGTCGGCGTCTATATCATGATATGAGTTAAACCATTTTTTGTTTAAAGATAAAAACCAAAAAGAAAATGATAGATTATCATTTTTTTACTTAGAGAGATGATACAGCAATGAGTTTGTTGATTAACATACAACTCCACTCACTCTGAAGATCTTCATGATCTGCAAATTATAATGAAGTTCCATCACTTAAGTTGTGATTGCCTGAAATGGATTACAAATGACAGCCTTGAGGTTTGGATGATCAAATGATTTTCACATATTTAAGGCACATCGCATTAGTTTACATAATAGAAAATTGCACACCATATGCCTTTTTCTGTCAGTGCAAAGAACAATTTCTTGTGGATTTTGAGTAGCTTATGAATCAATTACATGTAATTTTTATAAAGTAAATGTAATAATTTTCATGAGTTACCCAAAGTGTAACTATTGATAGTAGAGTGCTACTTTTTTAGGACCACGAACAATTACAAGCAGTGTTAGAATATGTGCTTATCTCTTTGGTTATCCAGTGTTGTAATAATGTACCAAGAGCATAATTTATTCTTTTTCTTTGCGTTGTTTATACAAAATAGGTTACATAAATCGGAACTCTTTCCCACCATATCTTTGTTTGATTGCCTATGCGGAAATGTATGTTGGTATCTCATCAATATCTTTGCCACAACTGTCTATATCTTTTACATCTTTATCGCACGCTAAAATGTTAGTCATTTATCTAACTTTCAGGGACACACAAATTTTTTTATGTGGGTCTGATGACTAAGTTGGTGTAAGGGATTGGCGACAAAAGGTTGAAGGAACACACAGTTAAAATGATGAACATGATGGCTGTAAACGATGATTGATTTGATATTTGTGGATTGTATGGAAAATTATCACTGTGCAAAAAATATATAGAGTGTTGTCACGAGATAATCTTGACCTAAGGACTGGTAGCTTCATATATACCAAATCAAACAACAAGGGCAGCACTACAACTAGAGCTACAATGGCATAAAGAAATCTCTTATCGACTAAAATTTTGTTCTTAATTTTTAGCTACTTTTGATTTAAACAATAAAGGTTATTTAGTTTCTTTTTCGGATGTTTTGCAAATTACATTTTACCTTTCACTTTTTGGTTTTTAATATAATATCATTTAACGTTATGCTATTAACAATTTTATATTTTAAACAATTCTTTAAGCTAGCCGCCCATCGGGCGGGCCTTGAAGCTAGTAATATATAGAATATGCATGATTAAATCACTAAAACAGTCATATATTTATGTTTGATAATTTACGTGGATACATCATTTCTCAAGTTTTAGTGCCCGCTGCAACACTTGATATGACTTCGTCGTTTATGGATATTTTATTGCAAAATTCAGGTACGTATATTTTGGCAGTGATCCTTCAAATTCAAATAATTAAGTTTGTTTACCAGGTCTTTTGTTAGCAAATTCGCATGGATGGTAAGGCATTTTTTTTTTAAGATAGATTTCATTTCACGCCTCACAAATAGAGGAAATTTTAAAACAACAAGTTACATTGAACATAACAAGTTAAACCAAAACAAGACATACACCAAAATAGTTGTGACCACCTACAGCAACACCATACAAGGGTAGGGGAATCACCCGAGTGAGCTTTTGGTAGACACAACCATATGAAGGTGTAGCTTGACAAAAATACATAAAGTACATAAAACATATAAAGAAGATAAAACTAAGCATCCATAAAGGAGCCAGACCTAAACCTAACAGATCTAAAGCCAAAACCCAAGGCAGCATCAAGCCATCGATGGCGGACCGCAACATATCTGAGCAGAGGAGTCCGGGAGACAGCGGCAGCAGCACCGAACGGCGAGTGAACGGCGGCAGTGGGCGGTGACAGATCCGTGGGTAAAGATTTTTATTGAAAGAAGGTAAAAGTGAAAAAGAGATAAGTCAAGGAAATTAGGGGATGATGTTTGTATTATGGACACGTGTCGTCATGTTTAGTGGTCGGTGGCGTTGAATAAAATAAAATCTGAACAAATAATATTAAAAACTTTTTGCAGCTGAGAGTAGAAAACGAGAGCGGGAAAGCATAATTATAAACCTCTAGAAATCTTTTATTCCTCCTTTCTAGGGTGGATCCCGTAATACATGAACCATATTTTTATATTCACATCTCTCGTCTTCCTATCATTATTCATCTTTCATTTGATTATAACAGAAGTTTTAGTTTCTCACGAGGATTAAATCAAGATTATATACTCTCTTCGTTCTAAAGTAAAAGAAGAAAGATTACCATTTGACAATTACTTAATATTGTCCTTGACTTTTATGAATATCAATTTTGATTAGAAGTAACGTGGTAAACTTAAATAATTTCGACTATTATTTTTAGTTGTGGTCAATTATTTCGGTACTTATAAATATAGAAAGATTGATACTCAAATTGAAATGAGAGGAGTAATTTACAAAGCTAAAGATATATTTACATACATTTAAAGAAATTTTTTGGATAATTAAACAGCATAATGGTAATTGATATAAGGATTTTTCTAACTTGTGTTCTATGAGCACATGATATAAAGGTAAGGACCAGCTTAAAAAAAAAAAAAAAAAAAAAAAAAAAAAAAAAAAAAAAAAAAAAAAAAAAAAAAAAAAAAAAAAAAAAAAAAAAAAAAAAACCCACACCTTAAGACTCACTGAAAAATGTATTTTTATGTGGGTCACTGAGTCCTTTTTTGTGAGTTTATACACTTCTTATACTATGCCCTTAAAACACAAGTTAAAAAAATTATTGATACAAACATGAATTAGTAATGTTAGTTAGAGTGCTCATGTTTTAAGACTCAACATAACATAACTCATCTATAACAATTTTTTTCGAATGGCAATTATAGAAAGCAACTAGCAAGGGTAGAAAAAGATTACAATATGTTCAGACAAGAAGTAACTGGATCATAAATCCAGTCAATCCAATTCGGATGAGAATTCCTACTTCTATTTGAGATCCAAGAGTGGGATAAAACCTTTACTTGCTCGCTGAGGGTGTCCTTCCTAGGGGGCTTTGGATCGATGCAAACACGGTTTCGATATTTCCAAAGGACCCAAGTAGTTGTTTGAATAACATTATCAAAACATAGCTTAGTGGCTTTGTTGAGATTCAAAGAGTCGGCCCAAGATAGTAAGTTGGGAAGATCGTTTGGATATAACATCAAACCCCACCAACCCGAGATGAACTTCCAAAGGTCACAAGAAACCGGGCAGTCAACGAAGTGGTGTTGAGAAGTTTCAATGTCACCATCACACAAGGGGCATCTCACTGAGTTTAGATCGATCCCACGCAAATCAATGTTGTAGCGAGTAGGAATCGGTCCATCCTAAGTCTCCAAGAGTTGATGTTAACCTTAACAGGGAGAGTCTTATTCCAACTTACCTTGTCACTCGAGAAAGGCAAGATAACTAATTCAATACACTTGGTCATTGAGCGAATAGAAAACACTAAAAAAAACTGGTATTTAGGAGGGTGGAAAACCGTGCTGAATACTTAAAAAGCCGTGCCAAAGCTATTTGGCACGACTTTGGCACGGTTTTGACTTCGTCCTAAATATGAGGGTGCCAAATACATTTGGTTATGGTTGAAAGTGTGCTAAATAGTATTTAGCACGGTCCATGGGACGGTTTAACTTTAGGGTACCATGAGTGGGGTATTTGGCACAACTGACAATCTTCCGTTCCAAAATGGGTATTTGTTGCACTTTTATGTCTCGTACCAAATGCGTATTTGTTACCAATTTATCTTCCGTGCCGAATGCCTATTTGGTACAATTTTTATTTATTGTGCCAAAATTAACTAAGACGGTGTTATATACCGTGACAATTGTATTTGGTACGGTTTCAATTTTTGTGCAAAACATATTTGGCACATTTTTACCCGCCTTGCAAAATACATTTGACACGCGTTTGCGTTCGTTATAAAAATCATTTGGCACGGTTTACATAATAATTCTTTGGTAATACAAAATAATCAAAAACCAAATTCTTTCAAATACACAAAATGACCCAATTAATAATGATACAAACATCCAAAAATGATACTCCGTACTACATCATTAAAAATGTACTATTTCCAACCAATTGTACAAATTCTAATCAAGTTTATATAACACAAAGTGTACCAAATACAATAAGAGTTTACGAGGCATCAATGGGGAGGTTCAATGTGTAAAACATGTCCAAACCTCAGCAAGTTTTGCATCGTTTATTCTTTGTTCCCAAAAGTTGTCTTTGTTACTCTCTAGCAATAAGTCATTTTTCAAAAAGCTCATTTTCTCTAGCTTGCTCCATCTCAACCATAAAAATGACCCGAACACACATGAGATTCAAACTGCATCCATTCATTTTCATTCTTTGTATCCTGAAAACATTAAATATTGAATCCATTTAGTCCCTTTGCTCAAAAAGATCAAGTGTCTAAACATAATGAAAAATCAAACACATATCTAATGATGCAAGTACTTATACTTGTGAATATAGATAACTTGTTTCTGTTCATTTGTGGCTCCAAGATGATTACCAACACAAGTAACATCTTTCTTCCCACTGCAAGCATTCTATCTAGGCTTTTATAAGTGAAACTATAAGTCCCCAATTATAGCTTGAGTTCAACATACATAAATATATAACAATGAAATTATTAATATAAACCAATCATACATAAATACATATTAACGTGCACATACTAAAGCAATCATTGATATAGAGTCATGAATTTGAACATCATATCCTAGACTACAACCACAATATAAATGAGTTATAAGCAAACGAAGTGTTTCATATTTCCAAGACTAAACCAACTACGTAATAATTATGAAATGAAGATATGTGTTCAAGTTAATCCACATCCACAACTTACTACTCTATACATATTTCATACCTTCATGGTGGTGGTGGTGTAGTGTTGTTACAGTAGCAGGGGCGGAGGTGGTGTCGTGGTGTTGTTCCAATCAACTATGTAAAATAGTCTTTAATCCATCAATATAAAAACACAAGCAGAAGTAAAAATCAAACCAAAATTCATGTAACCATTTCAACTATATTCATATACTTGAAATTAAACGTTCGTAAATCCAAATTCTAAATTAATTCAAATAACAAATTCAAGGATTATGACAGATATTCAAAGCAGCTTTTAAAGACTAAACCCATAAACCCTC
>LBNU01022802.1:138867-150756 GCA_014162995.1 Artemisia annua
AAAAAAAAAAAAACGCGATGTTTAAGAACCAGAACTTCAGCCCAGTTTTCAGTTTCACAAAATATTGGCTTATCGAATTTGAAATCATGTTTTAATGTGTAGTAAGATACATCTAACCACAATAATCTCATAATAATGAAAGAAATAAAGCTTTTATATGGCGTATGGCGTACTCGGGCTGAAATATTATATATATGCAATCAGTCACTAGAACTTTGAAGTAATGACAAAAGTGAAGGTGGGTGATGTTTGCGTACCTTGTTTTTGGTGAATTTGGAAAGAACTACCAGAGAAGAAGCAATGTGTGTGTGTGCAGCTGCAAGTGATAAAACAAAAGGGGGCGGGAGTTAGAGAGAAAAGTATTCAGGGTTTTGATTTTTGGGGAAAGAATGACGGGATACTTTGAACAAGTAAGGCGGGATGCTAAAATTTTGGTGTTTATGAAAATGAATTATCAATAATTATAATATTGTATTTATATATAAAAAAACATGACCTCTTATTATTTATTTTTAAAAGAAAAAGATTATAAGATCTAAAGTACATTAAATTCATACTTAAATATGACATCGTATCAATATTAGGCCATTCACAATGCACTTATGTGGCATTGTTCAATGAAAAGGATTAAGTGACACCTCATAGTTTAACACCATTGTGGGGCTTCAAAGTCTAATAGGTGTTCTTCTCTTAACATACCGTGTTTATACGAATAAGTGGGCCCTTTGTTGTACTTTTCCGTTTCATTTCTCACCTTTTCTACTTTCATTTAACTATGCATGAGTCCAATGCAATGTAGAGGTGTTTCTAATAAACTCATGAGATGGTGATGTGGAGTGTATTATACCATGTTGAGGCCAATGCATTGGAGATGCCCTTAGCGGCACAAGCCCACTAATACACGCACGAATAAAGGTCATTATTAAAGCCTATCAATAAACACTTGATAGCGGTCCGGCTAGAAACCTAAGCCACAGTAGTGTAATGGTGCGTTCTCAAGTACCAATTGGAAACAATATCGATCCAGTATTCGAGCTTACTGATGCATCAGGTTAAATGGTATATCATGCGATATTATAATGACTAAACTACATCATTTATTATGTCGAACTAAGATATTCATTCTCCAACTCTAGTACTTACTCTCATGTCGGAGTTGGTCATATACGGTCATCACCACGTGTGGGCTACTATGATAACGGTTTGGGCTCACGAGGCCTAAACCCAAAGTTATTTATGGATTAGATATATGATATCTCCTATTAAGGAGATATATATCAAATATCCGATATCGGCGGACACGCCGAAGAGTGAGGAACACGAAACCTTATCAGTTTCGTATGTATATATATAGGGCATCATAGCTCTCGTCAAAGGTACGACTTACAACCCTAACTCTTCACATAACCCTAAAACCGATTACTTACTCTCACGCCGGAGGATAATCGTAGGAAACAATCCCACGATAAGCCTAACGGTGTTTGTTTGCTTTTTTACTGCGCATGTCTCAAGCATTAAGATCTAATTGGTACGAGAACAGGAACCCAAACAATGAACGCCCAACTTTTGTATCAACAAATGGGGAGGTTCAATGTGTAAAACATGTCCAAACCTCAGCAAGTTTTGCATCGTTTCTTACATCAATATGTTGAGCATTCTTTGTTCCCAAAAGTTGTCTTTGTTTCTCTCTATCGATAAGTCATTTTTCAAAAAGCTCATTTTCTCTAGCTTGCTCCATCTCTACCATAAAAATGACCCGAACACACATGAGATTCAAACTGCATCCATTCATTTTCATTCTTTGTATCTTGAAAACATTAAATATTGAATCCATTTAGTCCCTTTGCTCAAAAAGATCAAGTGTCTAAACATAATGAAAAATCAAACACATATCTAATGATGTAAGTACTTATACTTGTGAATATAGATAACTTGTTTCTGTTCATTTGTGGCACCAAGATAATTACCAACACAAGTAACATCTTTCATCCCACTGCAAGCATTCTATCTAGGCTTTTATAAGTGAAACTATGAGTCAGTCCCCAATTATAGCTTGAGTTCAACATACATAAATATATAATAATGAAATTATTAATATAAACCAATTATACATAAATACATACTAACGTGCACATACTAAACCAATCATTGATATATTGTCATGAATTTGAACATCATATCCTAGACTACAACCACAATATAAATGAGTTATAAGCAAACGAAGTGTTTCATATTTCCAAGACTAAACCAACTACGTAATAATTATGAAATGAAGATATGTGTTCAAGTTAATCCACATCCACAACTTACTACTCTATACGTATTTCATACCTTCATGGTGGTGGTGGTGTAGTGTTGTTACAGTAGCAGGGGCGGAGGTGGTGTCGTGGTGTTGTTCCAATCAACTATGTAAAATAGTCTTTAATCCATCAATATAAAAACACAAGCAGAAGTCAAAATCAAACCAAAATTCCTGTAACCATTTCAACTATATTCATATACTTGAAATTAAACGTTCGTAAATCCAAATTCTAAATTAATTCAAATAACAAATTCAAGGATTATGACAGATATTCAAAGCAGCTTTTAAAGACTAAACCCATAAACCTCTCGATATAACACTCAATAAATCCGATGTTTTAAGAGACTCTCCAAAAAAAAAAAAAAAAAAAAAAAAAAAAAAAACGCGATGTTTAAGAACCAGAACTTCAGCCCAGTTTTCAGTTTCACAAAATATTGGCTTATCGAATTTGAAATCATGTTTTAATGTGTAGTAAGATACATCTAACCACAATAATCTCATAATAATGAAAGAAATAAAGCTTTTATATGGCGTATGGCGTACTCGGGCTGAAATATTATATCTATGCAATCAGTCACTAGAACTTTGAAGTAATGACAAAAGTGAAGGTGGGTGATGTTTGCGTACCTTGTTTTTGGTGAATTTGGAAAGAACTACCAGAGAAGAAGCAATGTGTGTGTGTGTGCAGCTGCAAGTGATAAAACAAAAGGGGGCGAGAGTTAGAGAAAAAAGTATTCAGGGTTTTGATTTTTGGGGAAAGAATGACGGGATACTTTGAACAAGTAAGGCGGGATGCTAAAATTTTGGTGTTTATGAAAATGAATTATCAATAATTATAATATTGTATTTATATACTAGTTATAATACCCGCGCACGCGCGGTTTTTTTTATTAAAATTTTTTGAATGATATATTTTTATTTATTAAAAAACAAATAATTTAATCTTTAAATTTGTTTTGTTGATATACTACATAAGTAAAAGATAAACACAAAAAAAAAAAGACAAGATGCAACTAACGATAAGATTAAACTTTTTAAATGATTATCTTTAATAATAAAAAATTATAATTAAAATAATAATTAAAATATTACTTAATAAGGGAAGGTTGAGTTTTTCAAAATGGAAAAGTCCCCACTTGGGGTTTTGTTTTATTATATAAATATAAAAGATAAAAAAACATGACCTCTTATTATTTATTTTAAAAAAAACGATTATAAGGTCTAAAGTACATTAAATTCATACTTAAATATGACATCGTATCGATATTAGGCCATCCATAATGCACTTATGTGGCATTGTTCAATGAAAAGGATTAAGTGACACCTCATACTTTAACACCATTGTGGGGCTTCAAAGTCTAATAGGTGTTCTTCTCTTAACATACCGTGTTTATACGAATAAGTGGGCCCTTTGTTGTACTTTTCCGTTTCATTTCCCACCTTTTCTACTTTCATTTAACTATGCATGAGTCCAATGCAATGTAGAGGTGTTTCTAATAAACTCATGAGATGGTGATGTGGAGTGTATTATACCATGTTGAGGCCAATGCATTGGAGATGCCCTTAGCGGCACAAGCCCACTAATACACGCACGAATAAAAGTCATTATTAAAGCCTATCAATAAACACTTGATAGCGGTCCGGCTAGAAACCTAAGCCACAGTAGTGTAATGGTGCGTTCTCAAGTACCAATGGAAACAATATCGATCCAGTATTCGAGCTTACTGATGCATCAGGTTAAATGGTATATCATGCGATATTATAATGACTAAACTACATCATTTATTATGTCGAACTAAGATATTCATTCTCCAACTCTAGTACTTACTCTCATGTCGGAGTTGGTCATATACGGTTATCCATGGTGAGGCTAATGATTTACTATGATTTTAGAAGCATATCTCTCGACCACAAGACCCGGAGTACCGAAGTAGCTCTCGATTGTACCAAACATATAACTCATAAATAAGAAGCATTCTAATATCCCAACTCACAACCCTTCAGAAGAAAGTATGTTGAACATACAAATTGATTCGTCCTTGAGCCATTCTTTTTCATTTTTTTAATCATTTTATCGACGTTTGTTTTCATAAACTTCTAGTGAGTTTAATCATGTATAAATATACTAATTTAAATATTTAAAGTTCATCAAAAGGACAATAGTCAATAAAACTATATATATAAAGGGATATGTATAAACACTCGACTATAATTTCATTATAAGTTTTTAAAAATTTGCAACGGATTCGCGATAGAAATGAAACATAATTTGTTTTATATATAAATTATTATTCTGTTGCAAATATCCAAATAATTGAAAAAGTTTTGTGATTGAAATCACAAATAATTTCTTTTAGATTTTATTTTAAACATTCAATGTTATCCCATTGCAAAGTTTTAAAATTTGCAACAGGGTTGCAACAGTAACAAAAAGATAATTTCTTTTTAATTTAATTTTAGTTTTTCTTTGCAACTCCGTTCCATATATTTCAATAATTTCAATAGAATTGCAACGGGAAAAATATAAATAAAAGTAAAAGAAATTAATTTGTTTTTTGCAACGGATTTGCAACCGTTTTCGATGTCGTTGCTATTCGGTTGGTAACTCGTTGGAAAACAGTTGCAAAGTTGCAACGGAAAATTACCGTTGCATTAACCTGTTTGTGTAGTAGTGACATACATAAAAATTAAAACAGTTTATAAAAATCGCCCCAAATACATTTGTATTTTTCACAATCTATAAAAACCGTTCCAAATACATATATATTTGGCACGAGCAATAGATAATGTTCCAAACACGTAGGTATTTGGCATCGTTCGTACCAACCATTCAAGATACATGAGTATTTGGCACCAACATCATAAAGGGTTCCAAATACATATACAAATTTGGCACTCGCGGTACCAACAGTTCCAAATATATAAATATTTGGCACTGTTAACTCAAACCGTTCCAAATACACATGTATTCGGCATCATTATTAGAAAACGTTTCAAACGCATACGTATTTGGAACACTTTCTTAATATCCATTCCAAATACCTAATTTTTCGTCACGGTTACCCCACAAGTGCCAAATACGTGTATTTGGCACGATTTTTTGACCGTTCCAAAATGATTCGTCCTAAAACCCCCTTTTCTTGTAGTGAAAGGTGTTAGATTCATCCAAAGTATATTGCCAAGAGTCTGGAGAGTCGACAAGTGAAACATCACGTAGTAGCAGCATCATGTCGTCAACCTGTGACTTTTCAACCCCATCTCTAATGTTTCTACACCAAGTACAGTTAGGAGATAAAAGCCCATTAGTGAAAGTATACCTATCTATAATTTTGCAATCCTTGTGAACTTCCAGTGAGAAAAGTCTAGGAAAAGACTTTTAAAATTTGATTCACCAATCCATATATCCTCCCAGAACCTAAAAGTTGACCCATTGCCTACTTTTGTTTTGAAAATTGATTGGAGATAGAAGTTAGCATGAGAAAGAGGTTTGTTTAGCTTGATGATTTTTTTCCACGGACTCAAGGGCATGCGCGGCATAGGAGAGTCAATTGTACCAAACCCCCTCCATTAGACCCGTGAATAAATGTGATTACACTTTTCCAAAGAGAGTTAGGTTCCGAGTGAAAACGCCAAACCCATTTAACCAGCATGGCTAAGTTAGCCGCGTGAAGACTACCAATTCCAAGACCTCCGTAATTAGTCGAAGAGAAAACTTGATGCCAAGAAACCCAAGCCATTTTATTTGAGTCAAGTGTGCCACCTCAAAAGAAGTTACGCCTAAGCTTTTCAAGATAGTTGATGACACATTTAGGAACAATGAAAATGGAGAGGAAGTAAGTTCCAAGAGCACCAAGTACTGATTCAGGAGGGTAAGTCTACCACCATATGAAAGTGTTCTTGCTTTCCAAGAGGTAAGTCTTTTGTGGAATTTATCAATAATGGGTTTTCAGTTACAAGCTTGTTCATATTGGCACCAATCGGAAGACCAAGATAAGAACATGGGAGAGTAGATGGCTCAGCAATTAAGGAAACAAGCGAAGTTTTGTAATTCTGAAGCAGAAACGCCAATACGAAAAAACTTGCTTTTGGAAAAGTTTACTTTCAATCCGGAAGCCATGTTAGAACATCTCAATAAACGACAAAGGTTTTTAGCGTTGTCTCAAGACCGCTTACCCAATATCAGAGAATCATCCGCAAATTGAAGATGAGAAATTTCAACTTTGTTTGAGCCTAATTTCACTCCTTCAAAGATCAGCTTTGATTTGGCTTCTTCTAAAGCAACATGTAGTGCTTCTATCGCGATTATGAAGAGAAATGGTGAAAGTGGGTCTTCTTGGTGAAGACCTTTTTGAATCTTGAATTCCTTAATTAGTAGGACACCCGTTAACAATAACGACCCAAACGCCGATTTTAGGCACCCCCTAATCCACATTCTCCATCTATCACTAAAACCCATCTATTTCATTGTGTTGTCAAGGAATTTCCAATCAAGCGAGTCAAACGCCTTTTCAAAGTCAACTTTAAGTAAAAAAAAAGCTTTCTTTTTTCCTTAAAGCCCAAGATAAAATTTCATTCACCATAAGTGGGCCATCGTTTATTTGTCTACCTTTCAAGTAAGCGGTTTGAGCATCGCTTACAACCGAATGAACAAAATTTTTGGAGCCTATTAGCAAGGACTTTGGCGATCAATTTATATTGGCAACCAATAAGACTAATGGGTCTATAGTCTTTTATGTTGAGAGGGTCTTGAAGTTTAGGAACTAAGGCAATAAAAGAAGGGTTGCAACCTCTCTTAATATAGCCATCAATTTCAAATCTCTTGACCATGTCAATAAAATCCTTGCCAAGTATATCCTAATAATGCTTGATGAAATTGAATGTAAAGCAATCGGGTCCTGGGGCTTTACTTCCACCACAATTCCAAGCCACCTCTTTAATTTCTCAGTTGGAAAAAGGTGCATCAAGAAAAGTGATATCAGGATTGGAAAGGGTTTTGAACAAATTGCTAGTGAATTGTGGGCGGTTTGTTGAAACATCTTAGAATTTGTTCTTGTAAAAACTGAAAATGTGAGAAATAACAGAAGGTGGATCAGAAACCTAAACACCATCAATGAAAATACCAGTTATCCTTGATCTTGAAAGCTTGTTGTTAATGTATCCATGGAAGAATTTAGAATTTTCATCTCATTCAATTGCCCATTTAATATTAGCCTTTTGCATGAGGTCAAGATTCTTCAGGTGTTCCAAATCCTTGATTTCTTTGATAAAAGAGACCCGGTCATCAATATCAAAAATCAAGGCACCCATTTCGGCTTTAACATCAAGAACCTGAACCTTGTGTTTCAATTCTCTCAATTTGAGGTCATTTGTGGAAGCTACGTTGTTTCTCCACAGCCGAAAGTTCTTTTTTAAATATTGAAGTTTAAGTTTCAATATAATGGACGGGGAAGTTGTTGGTGGGAGGGTACTTGTGTCGCAACCATTGGACCAAGAGGTTGAAACAATGTTTGTTAGATCACCATCAAGTAACCAAGAGTTGAAGAATTTAAAAGGTGTTGGGTCGTAGTCTCCGGGGTGTGTTTTTAGGATAAGAGGGCAGTGGTCAGAAGATTCATGAGGAAGAGCAGTAAGTATAGCGTTTGGCCAAGCAGAGACAAAGTGTTGAGAAACTAGAATACGATCAAGTTTGCTCAACTTAGTTCCAAATTAGTTCGTTCTAGTGAACCTCCTACCACCCATTAGGAGATCAACAAGGTCGGATTTACGAATGAAATTATTAAACAAATGAGCACCTTTTTTACAAAACAATGTACCTAATCTTTCTGAGTCAAAGCGGACTTCATTGAAGTCGGCAAGAACAAAGGTGAGGTCGTGGAAGCCGCGGATGAGAACATCATACATTCTTAACAACACTTTTTAATTAGCAATAAAAAACGTGAACAATAATGTATTTTTTGTAATTAAATTTTGAAAATGACAAATCATATAATATTTTTTGTAATTTAACCAAAAAAAAAAAAAAAAAAAAAAAAAAAAAAAAGAAAAAAAGGTTTATAAGCCTTTACACTCGAGGCATCTGTTGGTCCCACTAGTCACTAATGAACTCAGAAAAAAACACTTACGAGGTTTTGCTTTTAAAAAGGAGCCACCTTTGGCCTTTTGACATTGTTGTAGTTGACATTTAATAAGTTCATTTTCTTCACTCTTGGCTCAAATTTGCAAGTCCACTTGTTCAAACCCATAACCGAATCTTAAATATTAAAACAATATAGTGATTAAATTTTTCCTCGTTTGGTGGTGGAAATGAGCCGAGCCGCTCGTGAAAGGCTAAAAATCGGATCAGTAAAAAACTTGAACAAGTCGAGCTTAAACGAGCTCGAGTCCGAGCTCGAGCCTAAGATGCAGCTCGTTTATTAATCGAGCTCGAGCCCGAGCTTTACATAAAAAGCTCGTTTGGGCTCGCGAGCCTAAACGAAATTATGATATTTTAAGTATTTAACATATATACGAGCCGAGCTCGAGCTTATTAACGAGCTCAATAAAGATATATCACAAGCCGAGCTCGAGCTCGAGCTCGAGCCAAGCTTTAACTTTTCATGCCCAAATCGTATAAACGAGCCGAGTTCGAGCAAAGCCTGAGCCTATATAACATATCAAGAGCTGAGCTCGAGCTTAAAATTTAAGGCTCGAAACGAGCCGAACTCGAGCTCGAACCTTTTAAAACTTAAACGAGCCGAACTCGAGCTCTGGCAGGCTCGAGCTCGGCTCGGCTCGTTTCCGCCCCTACTTATTAACAAGATAATAGTTATTACAATAGACCTTTAATATTTACGAAATATTTTCTTGATGTTCCCAACGATATTATTCATTTACGGGTAAGCTAGCCTCACCATATTTGCAAGCGTTACACAACCATGGTACACAACACATGTTATAGCAACATACCTCCATGCTGCAGAAGTTTTCATGTTCATTTCTTTCAACTTATTAATAAAATCCACCCTTTTTCTTCGAATTTCTGATCTTCTTGGACAATTCTTGATCATTTCGATATAAGTTTGCATGTCGTGAACACATAGAATGTCGTCAATCTTGAAGAAATCCATCACATTCACGCCATTTTTCACTCTCTGATCTATCAAATTATCAGATATTTTGTTGGTCTCATCCTCATCTGCCTTTAGACGGTCAAGAACCAATTCGGTACCAACATGCGCATAACACGTATGCCTCCAAACTGTAAATGTCTCATTGAATATAACTCCTGGAAGTTTTGTTATAGGATCGTTTGCATTAACGATTCTAAGAACTTTTACTCCCAACTCCTCGCACCTTTCTTTGAAACGAACGTTGCCAACCCTTGGTCCTGCGAATGAGAAAACCGTTAATGGGACCGTGTGTTGTTTTAGACCGACTTCAGCTATGTCATACGCGAGTAGCAAAGCTAGTGAACTGCCCATGCTATGTCCGACTAATGTTATACTTAGTTCTTCGTGTTTATGCTTTTTTAGAAGTCGAGAAACTTCAGAAAGAAGTTGTTCCCGACAACTACCGAGACCAAACCTTACATTGGTCTCAGAAGAAGTGTACAAGCTGAGAAACCCAGCCTCTACCATTATATCAGGTTTGGGATCATTAGGATCCAACTTGGCCGGAGATAACGAACTCATTAGGCTCGCTATCCACTCAGGATAAGTAACCGTTCCACGAAAAGTTACCAAAATATCCCTCCTCCCAATCCTCTTTACCTCTTCATCCGATGACACCGCAATGTACCCCACCCATCGGGCACACGAACCACCATTTTGAATAGGGATGCTAATGTCAGCAGTGGCATAAACATACTTTATAACTTCATACCCACAATCTCCCAAACCTACCTCCGAAAACATCCGTTTCTTGCCATACTTGCAGTTCAAGTAACGGCTCGAATTAGGGTTTAGATCAAAAGCGTCATAGCATGCGGTAACAAACTTTCCATAACGGATGATTTCACACCGGAGAAGTGGATTCAAGGGTTGGATGAGATCATCCCAGTTGTTTAAACCTTGAACATTTCTCCAATTAAGAGGTAAATTAGTGGAGGAATTGTTAGAAACCCTAATTGATGATAATGACGAGGCTAAAGACTTCACTCCAACAACTTTGTTACATATCTTGCTAGTAAAACGAGGTCTGTATGAATAAGGTGTTTCAGGGGTGATGATCATGGCAGGATTAAGTGGGAAGTTAACAAGATTCATGCATGGATTGTTGATCACGTTAATGAATGCTTTTGATGCCATATGATTATATGAAAGTGGCTAGATAGGCAGGTTGATGATCAGAGAGAAATTAGATGGAGAGATTAATGAAATCTAAAGCTTGTTTAGCAAGGTTTTGACTTAATTAGATATTAAGCGAAGCTGAACAGTATGTCATATATATAATTATATATGCGTGTGTACGCTCGTATGGACCGCTACATATTGCTGAAGGTAGCATCACTTTGAAAGATACTCCAATCACTACAACAAACAGGACGACGGGCGAGGAGACTTTTCGCGAGGACACATATGTCCCCGCCGAAAGTCGCTACACGACAAAAAAAGTGCAGAGCTGGCACACAGGCTCGCTGACCGCCTACTAAATTTTCAACGCACACTTTCGGCGGGGACATGTCCCCGCCAAAAGTAATTATACTTTTTGGCCAAGCGCTGAGCTGGCACACAATCTCGCTGACCGTTTACTAAATTTTCAATGTACACTTTCCGCGGGGACATGTCCCCGCCAAAAGAGTTTTTCATTTTTGGCCAAGTTTGACCAAAATAGTACCTCTAAATTGTGCGCGGGAATTTTTCCCGCTTTCACTTTTAGCGGGGATATGTCCCCGCTAAAAGTGTGTATTTATACTGACACACTTTTAGCGGGAACGTGTCCCCGTTAAAAGTAAATGCGCCAATTAATGTGTTTATCCCGCCTAAACTTTCTGGCGGTGTTCATGCCATTTGGCGTGGAGATATCCCCGCCAAAAGTGTGGCTTCAATTATTGTACCAAATTGCAACTTTGCCTGCCAAACTTTACTATATATCTCAACACACACATAACACATGCTGAGTATCTAAAATTCGGCAATCAAAAACGCAAATAAGTCAATCGTCAATTCTTACAAGACACACATGACTTGGCGTGGTTGCATAGTAGAAGAGGAGTACTCAAAAATATTGTCACATGAGCTCCTCTTTAATGAAGTTATGTTACATTGGGGTCATGCAGTTTATGAGGAGTATGGTTGTTTTAAGGACGCTGAACCGTGGATGAGAGACAGGATTATCGAATGGTGTAGGAAAAAGTCGTACTACAAAGAGTACATGGAAGAGCTAGATGCTGCTGAAGCTCAAGCTGGTGCTGCTGCTGAAGGTCAAACTGCTGCTGTTGGAGGTGACGATGAAGTTGAAAGCACGTTTGACGTCGACACCAAACTTACAAATCTGGGAAATAGGATCTCAAATGTTGAAGCTACATTTGCATATATCAAGGAAATGAGAGCAAGGAAGGGAAAAGATGGTGCGAGTTCGAGCAAAGCGGGAAGTAGCCGCAAAAAAAA
>LBNU01022802.1:154708-175212 GCA_014162995.1 Artemisia annua
CTGAAAGTGTGACATAATTTTTTGTTAGCAAACTTTCAGCGGGGACGTGTCCCCGCTGAAAGTGTGCCATAACTTCTTGGTGACACACTTTTAGCGGGGATATGTCCCCGCTGAAAGTGTGCCATAATTTCTTTTAGACTCATTTTCTACGGGGATACGTCCCCGCTGAAAGAGTGTAATACTTTTTTTAGTGACACACTTTCAACGGGGACTTGTCCCCGCCAAAAAGTTGGTGACACGCTGGCATTGTTTGACCAGACAAAACGATGTGGGACCCACAAGTCCTCGCGGAAAGTGTGTTGTGTCCCTGCCAAAACTTAACAGCGGCGGGGTTGTAGCGGCGAACTTTCTACGGGGAGATGTCCCCGCGGAAAGTCTTTGGCGGGGACATGTCGCCGCGTAAAGGTGGGGTTTAGCCCCCGCCAATTGTCTTCAATGTTGTAGTGAATATACACACACATACGCTAAAAAAAACAATCATACATCATTGATTTAGCTTTGTGTTTTAATAGATACCAAATAGATCGATAAAAAACGCAATAACATTTTGTTACCACCGATAGTGATGGAGCAACATGTATATTTGTCATCACAGTGGTAGCTAGGCTATTATAAATTCAATTCTTGTCCTATGACTATTTAATCATTTTAATCATAGTGTTAGTGTTACGTGATTTACTTTTCTAATAATGTCTATTGTGGAAAAAACCTTATTATTATCATATTAAAATGTGAGAGCTCTCAAGTAAGGGCGTAAACGAGCCGAGTACTGCCAAGCACAAACTCGCTTCGGCTACTAAAACTCAAGTTTGAAACTTGACTCGAGCTTTGTATTAGTAGATAAATAGGCCCAAGCCCGGTTTGTGGGTTTAGGGTATCAGGGTTTCACCATTATAAATAATGATCATTAATAAAGTTATACCCACAGGGTTTTACATTATCTAACATGGTATCGGAGCGGGTCTGATCCTCAGACCTATGTGGCTAGCCACCTCCTTTATGCCACCCGTCAAACCCTAGCCGCCACCATTTATCCCTTTTCAGAAAAAGATCTAGTTCATCCGACACATGTTTTTCATACAAAGACCACAAGAAGATTCAAAAGATATTATTTTTTGTTCTTGGCGACCGTGCAAACAAAGATTCTAATTCTTTTGTTCCTGATGTTATTAATATGTAACATGCAAAGCAGATAATTGATTGTTATGTTAAAACCCTTGCTACTGTTCTTGGAAGTGAGGAGGAAGCGAGTTATCATCGTTTATGTTTGTTTGGTCAACTCTAATTTGGTGTTGTCGTGCTTGATGTTGAAAAAAAAAGTATAGTTGTTTTTGTTGTAAAACAATAAAATAAAGAACAATAACAAAGAACAAGAAGATAGAGAGAATGGAAAATTCATCTATATTGATATTCATGTTTAGGGAATACAAATGGTATATATAAGATAATATTAGGGTAAAAACCCTAATAGCTAATTGGGCCATGGGCCTCTTATTAGTTATATGGACATCCACAAATAATGATCCATAACACTCCCTCTTGGATGTTCATATTATTAATACGCTTAGGAAATGCTGCCTCATTAAAAACCTTGTCAGGAAAACCAGTGGGACAAAACCATGACTAAGGACAAAAAGAGTGCAACACGTATTATCTCCCTCTGATAACTATATCACTTGAGCTCTTTGAGTCGACGCATCACAATGTTGTGACTTAGTTTCCTAAATGTTGATGTAGGAAGTGCCTTGGTAAATAGATCCGCTAAATTGTTGCATGAACAAACTTGTTGAACAATAATATCACCATTCTTTTGTAAGTCATGAGTGAAGAAGAATTTCGGTAAAATATGTTTCGTCCTATCACCCTTGATATAACCTTCCTTAAGTTGAGCAATACAAGCTGCATTATCTTCAATGCAAAACTGTTGGTGCCTCATTCTCTGAAGAATTACTACATGATCTACGCATGTGCTGTATCACACTTCTTAGCCACACACATTCTCAACTTGCTTCATGTATCGCTAGAATTTCCGCATATTTGGATGAAGTCGTTGAGATCGTTTGCTTAACTGAACGCCATGAAATTGTGGTTCCTCCATTTGTAAATACATATCCAGTTTGATATCGACCATTGTGAGGGTCAGACATATATCCCGCATCTGCAAAACCTACTAGACTTGTATTTGATGGGTTAGTGAAATATAAACCCATATCCTTTGTACCTTGAAGATACTGAAATATTTGTTTTACTCCATTTGAGGATTATGCCTCGTTAAAACCTTACAAGATAAAACCCTTTGGGACAAAATTCTAGTGAAGGAAAAAGAGTACATAACTCCTTTATACGCTCGGGGATGTTGCCTCATTAAAAACCTTGCCGGAAAACCCTGTGGGGACAAAACCATGATCAAGGGAAAACGAGTGCAACGCGTATCTTCTCTCCCCTTGATGATCACATCACTTAATCTCATTTTCTCAGTGAAATGCACATTCAAGTGTCTTGATAGAATCACGTGAATAAATATTCTCTACATGTTATTTTCATATCCATTTTAAGGATTAAGAAACGCCATACATCTCATATAAGTACATCCGTGTAATTCACATATACACATTTTAGTATGACACATTTAAATCGATATTGTGATCATCATCTTTATAAATCAAGGGGTCTTTCTTCATCATGCGACCTCATAAACATGAGCGTCATTTATCCGTATAAAGATATGTATCATCTTTCTTTAGCTTTCATGATGCATAATGGTTACATCTTTAAGATGTTCAATTCATAAGCTAAGACAAGCTCCGTCTTTTTGTTTCAAATTCAACTACTATGCATTCAATCGCCTTTACAATCATAAAATCAAATTGTATGAAACTGAAAACATATTCACATCTAGATCTCTTTATAAAGTTTCATAGGCAAACAAAATTCTTTATTTGGCACAATACTATACACTAAGGCGATTATAACATATTTGCCAAACACATGATTAATTCAATACAATCAAGTAGTTTCTTGAGAACTTTTCTTATATGCTCTAAATATCACTAGCATGCTCCATGCATTTTATATGCTATAATCAATAACACATGAGCTCTATTCATCAACTTTTAGACGCATATCAATTACTTATTATGTTGCCAGACTTATAAATATTATATACATTATTGGATCCACCACATGAGAACATATCTCCTTATGATCATTTACATGTCTTTATGAAAGTATCGCGTGCCATTAGTTATGTTCTATATACCCAAATTTCAATACTTTAATTTCACTTTCTCATAAAGATCAATGTATATCCAATAATTTTACACATTCATATATACGGACTTCACCATGTCTCTTCACAAGAGACTTTACTCTTTCATGTCTTCTTTGCGTCTTTACATCTTTTGGCCATTCATTGATACATCTGCACTTCTTGCAGGTATTCTTCCATGATCCTCACCATGATTATAGCGCTATCTTATTTATTCACATAATCATTATCATGCATATTATTTTATACAATATCTCCATCGACGTCGATTCATTTATATTTTCGATTCCACACTTCACTAGACATTATATATCATTTATGGAGATCTCTTAGTTTTTCATGTACCCGGAGTTTTTCAATAACCTTCATGTCTAGTGTCTCTTGACTATTATGGGGTCTTATTACCTCGATTTGACCATCTTCATTTTCTTGCTCCATTTTATCTAATAATTCGAGGACTTTTATTTGGAATCGATTTGTCTATCACGCTGCAGCCGTGCCATAGACTTACTACCATTCAGTGGTTGTACTTTTGGGGCACACATTTTAATTGGAGCATTAGCAGCATTTATATTATCTAGTCACTTATTTAGATGACAAACATGCTGGCAATTACTAGATATGGAATATAAATTGTCCCTTTAACTTAAAGTTCATATTCATTACTGTGAGGATCAACATTTATATCATAATTCATTCCATATCCCTTGCTGCTCATTCTCTCCCCTGAATGAATTATCTATTTCAACATCCCATTATTGTGCGTTGTGGTGGATTTACAAGAAACGTATACCGCACATTTATAAAATTCCTATATGGGAAACATATGGTTCGTGACCAAAACCATTCTAATGGGGAGGAGTCATTATAAATTGTTGGCAAGATGCGAATTTATATGTTATAACATGCCCTATAATCTGAAAATTTTGTTCTCATAATTATTGGCTTTGCAATCAACTGAAGATGTTTTACAAATGTTTCAACAAAAGCAATTCACGTATGAACTTGGGCTACATGAAGTTCAACACTTATTCCAATAATCGCCCAACATATGGAAGTATTTACCACCATTTCCAAAGATACGATATGGAAAACCATGCTCGCATTTGATAAGCCGAGCCATTAATCACGTTAACCTTAAGTTGCGTCCTTGATGATCATTTTGACGATGCATCGATTTTAAAACTCAAAATGATCCACATGACAGATGTATAGGCCTACATACATCCCCTTTATATTCTTTTCAATAGTTTATAGGACAAAGTCCTTACTTGTATGGTGGTGATATATGAGCAATTAACTTCCATTCCATTGAGAACAATATAATCTATTTTGAAAGAAACTTATTGTTCTTCTATATATTTCGCATCTTCATTGACCCGGGATGGTCTAACCGGTCATGCCACTCATTAAAATAATATTGGCTCATAAACTATGGTTTATGACCACATGTGCTTCATATACACTTCAATTATATCTAAAAGTCGAAAGATATAGAGAAACAAATACATCATCATATTTATACTTTGTTTCTCAAATCAAATTTTTATAGATACTTTCATGTCATTCACATAGTTTAATGTAATTATACATTAGCTTATAGCATTATTAAAGAATAAAATATGCTAATAAAGTGAAATTGTACTATTTGTGAAACACATATATGTATTTAATCAACAAATTAAATGCATCACGAGCAATTTAACACACAATAAACAAATCACATATATACGGTAATCGAAACGACACAATATGATAAATAAGTCACATATACGAGACAACTCCATGGCAGTCAATAAGAACATCTTATTCTTGTATTTAATATACGGAGTATTAATTAATTTTGACAACCTTCACAAATATGTGCTCTTTTGCTCATGAGGAGTAGTTAACATGCTTTAACATTATACGAAAATGTTTTCTCATACTTATAACAATAATGTATATTTTATTTGACACTTTTAGTTTGCATATTTTTATCGCGTACTTTCACGATATATTACCACCTCTAGTAGCTCATCATGTCCTTATTACAATTTTCATTATATGTACGTAAGAATATATGAAATAGGTTCAAGCCAGTAGGTTCTTTTAGCAGTTCTTATGCGTTATCCCAATTATGGTAAACTATCATTAAGTTATAATACAACTTATATTCATAATATAATTGGGATAAAATGAAATAGTAATTAATCACTCTACCATCCATCTATGTGTACCAAGGTTTAACATATAAGTTTTGTTATGATCTATCATCATTAAATTCTATAGGCCTCATTCGTAAAATATGATTGCGATACTAAATATGCATTGGCTCCTTAATCATGACCTTAAAACCTCCAGTAACTAAAAGCACATTTTGAAATTAAGATTCATGCCAAAGAATATAGAGACCAAATAACATACTCTTACATTGAATGAGACTACAAAGATATAGTTATCTTTATTTCTAGAAACCAATATGTAATAAATCATGCATCGCACACTTCATATACTAGTTCGATTCATTTATTAAATATCAGTTACCGAGTTAGAGTGAACCGAATGAATAGAGCAAAACATGTTCAAATTTATAACCAAATTACCCACAAATAAAGCATTAATGTGCATAAACATCAATCTTTCAACATACGGACACACAATCAACAAATAATTCTTAAATAATTGCTCTAGTTCGCATTCCTTACCCATAAAACTTATGCATAATAATAACTCTAACGATTTCAATTCAAAACACATATAGAGCGTTATGAAAACTATTTTGTATCTATTAATTTAGCATCCAAAGGAATCACATAAGTGCGTTATGAACCAGGAAGTCAAATCATGCAAACTATTTAATTTATATCTCAAAGGATATTTATTATGTAAAATTATAGAAGTTCAAATTTAACATCTAAATGTAGAGTGTTTGAACCCCTTAAAACAACGATCCAAAACCTCATAGTTTTATTAAAACAAGAGATGGGTTATAAATCATAGTTTATGTAAAGCATGTCTAAGATAAATTCATATAGATACCTATAGCCGTGTTCACAGGATAAACTCATATAATGCAAAAATGGTCACCACACAAATGTATGCCCTACACAGTGATATTAGTGAACTATATACAACAGAATATATAAACTCAAATATATGTCATGATTTTATGATAATTACAATATTATGTAGTATAATGGAAGAGGCATACTCTATGTTACTCCACACAATAATAAGATTATTCTATATAGTTAAATAATCAAACTATAATTATGAAACTAATAATACATGCAATGCAAAACTTCCACATAAACACATAGTAATAATATAAGTCATGTATATAACGTTGAACATATATAAATTATAGAACGAACTTTTAATAGCATATTTTGAAAAGTTTTTAACGTTGCCAATAAAGTGTACTTTATCTCGCTATAATTGAATCAACAAAGTATAAAACTATGTTGCCATTTGATAGTAACATGATAATTAAGATGATAATAGTGATCACATGATTATTTATTTATTTATTTATTTATTTTACTTTAATTTACTTCATTAGTGTCTAGTATTATAGCCTTGCTTGTCAAACTTGTCAAAATACTAACATACATGACTCATTTGACTAAATGTTATAGCCCTTTACCATTTAAAATTATTTAACCATGTAGATAATAATAGCATGAAACTGATTTTATCTATTCCTCAATAAACACTCCAAGCAAGATTAAAACACATGTCTATTATTCTTCTAAGCAAAACAACGAGTCAACAAAACTAACATTAAAGCAACATAATATGTTTAGAATAGCTAGCTATAAGGCATGATATCAGTATTCTATCGTGACTATCGAATTATAAATTATTAGTGATGATGGATTATTATGTTTAATAACCACAGAGCTAAATCTCAATGAATAGTTATTACAACAAACCTATTATATTAGATAATGAAGTGATGCTATAATTTGGATGTCGGGTAAGAAGTGAAAGTTATACGCATATCTCATATCAAACTCATTAATCAAATACGTAGTAAATCATATTGTTCACCTGATAGATAATTACTTGAGCAAAATAACCAATTTATATTACGTCAGTCACGTTTTAAGTTGTTTAATATTACATATATTGTGTACCTAAATTCACATAACTATAATATATAAGTGAACACGATGTACATAATACAAAATACAAAAAGATTGTATAATAGCACACGATGTCTTATTCACAGAAAGCATACACAAGTATTTGTTCATATAAAGATTCACCCATCGCAAAGCAGGCAATATAAAACTTGTCTAAATCATTATTCAATAGGTTACGAAAACTTACCTCAACCATGATTGTAGTGTGAATCGTAGAAAACCAAAACTCGGTCCGTCTGGGTACTAGATTTGTTCTCTTAGTTAAAGCTTTATCAATTAAAAATCTTTTTAGATCGTGCTGATAACGTGTTGTAAAACAATAAAATAAAGAACAATAACAAAGAACAAGAAGATAGAGAGAATGGAAAATTCATCTATATTGATATTCATGTTTAGGGAATACAAATGGTATATATAAGATAATATTAGGGTAAAAACCCTAATAGCTAATTGGGCCATGGGCCTCTTATTAGTTATATGGACATCCACAAATAATGATCCATAACAGTTTTATTATTTGTTTGTTAGTCGATTGTTCATACAACTTTGTTACCTGTCGATTAAAGTTGACCGTTGGTACCAGTCCATAAAGTCGACCGTTGGTACGGTGTTGTTACCAGTCGACTTAGCCGACCGTTGGTACCAGTCGACTAAAGTCGACCGTTGGTATGGTTTTGTTACGAGTTGACTAAAGTTATGCTTTTATTACGTTAATGTTTTGTTTTTCTTTTCTTTTCTAGTTTGCTACTCCAGTCCAAACTTTCGTGATTTCACCGCTCGGACTGCGGGGGAGTATTAGTAGACAAATAGGCCCAAACCTGGTTTGTGGGTTTAGGGTATTAGGGTTTCACCATTATAAATAATTGTCATTAATAAAGTTATACCCACGGGGTTTTACATTATCTAACATGGTATCAGAGCCAAGTTAGATAATGTAAAACCCCGTGGGTATAACTTTATTAATGACCATTATTTATAATGGTGAAACCCTAATACCCTAAACCCACAAACCGGGCTTGGGCCTATTTATCTACTAATGCTTTGGATGTCAAGCTTGAACTCGACTCATTATCTATAACTCGACTCGAGTTTGATTATTTTCACATTCTAAGCTCCAACTCGATGAAAAATATGCATATCAAGCTCGACTCGACTCGGTTATGTGACTATTAATTAATTACATGTACATAAAAGGGTAAAAGTGTAATTTATTTGAAGCTCCATAAGGCTCGGAAGCCTCATGAGCCAAGTATTTTGGAACTCGAACTCGACTCGAAAGTGTACTCGAGTATCTCAATCTTAACTAGCTCGTTATATGAAGTCGATTTCTAATAGTTTACGAGTCGATTTTGAATAGCTTGCGAGCTGTCTCGTTTTGTTTACACCTTTAGTCTCAAGTTCAAATCATGTTTGGTGTAAAAATACTATGAATTGGTCACATAAACCTCCTAGAAAGTTTTATCTGGTTTTATTTTGTGTAACAGTAGTCTCAAACATCATAAATTAATCAGCAAAAAAGCCTAAAAACCATTCTCAAACATCATAAATTAGTCAGCAAAAAAGTTTAAAAACCATAGTTACCAGATAAATAATGTCTATGGAAGAATAAGGGGCTGCTTTTTTTTTTCCTTCTTAGCTAAGGGTTTAGTGGGTCCCATGTTTGTTAATGCCTCTTAATGGGAGAATCTCAATTTTTATCCCTTGTGGATATAAAGGGAATAAGAGATTTTTATGAGCCACACCTAAAAAAGTAATAATATTAAATGGCAAGTGGGTCCAATACCTTCACTAAGGGAAACGAGAAACGCTCCCTAAGTCACTACGTGGAAATCGCTAGAGCGTCGGTTAATTTTCTATTGGACATTCAATCCGAGTTTTTTAATAAACCATGGCACTTTCAAAACTTAATTAAAAAATGAGTACTTTTAAAAATATTTAATTTATAATAGTATTTATATTTTCTTCATTAATAAAACAATAGAAAAAAACAACGGTAGCATTAAAACCCTAAAGAGACCATCTTCCTCCTCTATGCACGGCTATAACATTACATTATATTCTTAACGTGATCGAATTTCAACCTTCATTGTGTGCCCTGATTGTCATTGTCTTTACTGCTGGTCTGTAGCCGTTCCTGTGATTTTTTCTCGATCTCCGACTCTATCAGGTTTGATGGTTCCTTACCATAAAGCCCTATTATTCTTTGTTTTCTATTTGTCTTCTCAAAGATGTTGAAAAGTATCAGTATGTTTCATTGTAACAAGAATGTAAAACTTGAATTAGATAGTCAGTGGACATCAAAAAGGAAATAAATGAAAAGCTCTCTTTTTTAGAATGAAACTTCTGTATCATGCAGTAATGTAAAGCTATCTTGTTAATAAAGCTTCAATTTGATTTGACCGGAAGGTGTATCGGAAGGTGTATCGTATAACAAGCCGCCGAGTAAAGCAATCAATGTTCAACGCAGAATAAAATTTAATGAACTTATCAACCAAATTCATGTTGCGACATCTATCGATAAACAAAAAAACTGTATTAAAATGATTTGTAGATATCCGTCTGGTTTTGGAAAAATGATGAAATTTATTCCCCTCCCAATCACGGACAATAACGACATTGAGATCATGTTTCAAATACTCAATGTCTATCAAGAACTAAGTACCATTGATATATACTTAGAGGTTGAAACACAACACCACAAGATAGTGTGCAGGTGTATATTAATACTTATTTTAGCTTCTCTTTTAAGTTGTGCTTCTAATTGTGTTATTAAAATGGATTTTTTTTGTTACACTGCTTGCAGAACGCATGTTCCAAGCATGATTGAAAATGAGGCTTCATTACCCCATGAGATATCGAAAGAAAGGACCAACGAGTTGTTACCTACTGATGTCTTATATGAGGATTTCAGCATCCATGCAAAGATGGCATACATGTATATTCTTTGTCACTTACTTTAGCTTTTTAGTTATATATTCAGTTTCTATTTTCTTCTAATTTATTTTTATATAATCCCTGTTGTATTTTCAGAATGGGTTGTTTTGGCTTTTAAGGTTCATTGGTCCGGTTGGTATTCAGATAGTGATAAGTGCTAAGAATGCACTTGTAGGTTGGTCTTGTGCTATAGATTTTGTTTTTTGTTTGTAATGGTGTTCATATTTATGTTCAATCAAATTACGACATATTGTATATTACATTTAGTGTACTAGTTATAATACCCATGCACGCACGGGGTTTTGATATAAAACTTTTATCATGTATTTAATACCAAATATATTGTCTTAAAATGTATTGAACATTACATTTATTCATCTAGTATAACACATGAAACTTTTAGATGGATCATATTTACTTTAGATGTTATTGTCCATTTTTTTTCTTTTTCTTTTTTAAAATAATGTATATCAATGACGCATCTAAAGACTTGATACAAAATTATTACGATCTACTGCTTATAAATCTTCTATTTTCACCCTTTTATCTTCCTTTTTTTACATGTTAGTTGTTTTTATTGATGTAAACAAATAGCATAACATGATTTGCATTTTGATGATACCATTACAAAATGTACATATTATTTGATTGAACTTTTTTAAAGTTGTGCGGTCCATTTGATGATCTCTCTGTCAATTATTTGTTAGTCTGTTAAAGTTGTTATGTTTGGGTTCTTGTATAACTAATAGTTTTAGAAATAAGTTTTTTACTTAAATGAATAGAAGGATAGTGTTTATGACTCATGACATAGAGTGATAAGGTCTTATTCGCCAATGGTGATTTGTATAAATTGCCTTGCTGCCATTCTGTTAATCACCACCCATAAATAGAGTCTCTATTTTAATTTCTTAAACAAAAACAGATAGTGAAGCTTTTGTTAATACTATATTATGTTGTTAGTTATATTGTGGACTATTATATCACGCATGTATAATATGTTGAGCTATTGTAAGTTAAAAGTGTAGCAATACTAATAAAATTGACCATTATGAAACAGGTCGGGAAAGTTAAACTATCATTTACAAATATTTACATAAAAATTATGCTCGATTCAGTATTGACTTGTACAACTTTTTAGACGATACCAGAATGGACCTAATAAATCTAACGTATGCCTACAGTGTGGATGTTAAAAATTTGAAAATTGTAATATCAATATACAGTATATGAAAAATATTAATTATACTTCCAAAAACTCACTAATAACACCTCTTGAAATTAAATTTAGTTTTACAAATATACTGAACTTCACACTTCACTTATGATACATCAAGAATGCAACTTCAAGTAAAATGTAAGCTTTATGTATTCTTTTGTAGAAGTACCTTTGGGGGAACATCTGTCGATTGACTTATCCCAACGTAACTATCATTTTGCAATGACAGCCTTTGTCGATAAAAAAAACATAAAAAAAATTAAATTTCAAGCCCTATTTGTTAGATATTGCAATATATGATTCTCGTTTTACACGTTTAGCATTATAACATAGATCATTTAAACTTATTTTGCTCAATGTTGAATGTCGTTTCACGTGCTCTGGTGCCTTTCCCAAATGTCTTTCCATTAGGAAGAAAGATGTGACTGGTATAACGGTACAAAGATGTAGCTCCAGTCCCATAGCCCACACATCAGTATTCCAAGTTAAAACCTGGATTTAACTCATCGTTTACTACCGGTCTATATAAAGTCCAAAATTAACGTAAGGAACATTAATAAAATATTAAAACCCACCCCTTTACAAATGACCTCAAAATAGATGAACTATCATTTGAAAAAAAACATGAAAACAATCCAATCTCCATAACCCGATCAAACTTAGAACTTAATAAATATTCAAGATTTAAACAAAGAATTAGATCAAATGTGATCAATAATTTTGACTTTAGAAATTCGAACCTTTTGTTCATAAATCCACAACTTACATCAACATTTGGTGTCTTATTCGATGCCCATTAGTTCTGGCTTCTCAAATATTATTAAAGCATCGAAATGATCAGTAAAACACATTAATTAAAATCCAAAATTCAAAATTTACTCCAACAACAAATTAGGGTTTTCAAATTAATCATCAAACACCAATTCACATACATATGATGCACCAAATTCAGTTCAGCTTAATTTAAATTCAAAATCTTAAATTTAAAAAAGATGTGTTATGAAATCTAACAATAGTTTCATTAAGCTCACAGCTACTTTAAGTCATTAATGTCAAATCTTAACCTATAAATTATCAGCCTAAGTTAGATTTTACCCACTTAATAATCTAATGTTCCGTAAAGTTTTTTAAAAATGTTTTTCCGGATGTCCGTATATAAGCTTTAAATAATAATTACATGAGCCGTTGTTATAAGTACAATCGCGTATATTTGATATCATGTTATACAAAATGTGCGAGTTTAGTAGCACGAGCATTGTCGTTATTATAAGTTAAAATATAAACGTATATAAACTTTTATTTAGCAGACATAGATGTTATGGTCGATGTTGTTGTTTAACTTTTAACAATTGGTATCATGTTGTACGAAATATACGAGTTTAGTAGCACATAGTGAGCTGATGAAGTTAAAATATACTCTGTAAAGTTTTTTAAAAACGTTTTCAGGATATCCATATATAAACTTTAAATAATAATTACATGAATCGTTGATATTTATATTACCGTTAATAATAATTTAGCCGTATTTAATATTCAAATCAATGTATGCATAGATTAAACTTTTAAATAGGATAACATGAGTCATTATTTAACGACATAGTAAAAAAAATATTTTAATAGATAGAAGTTTAAAAATAATACTTATTTTAAAAATATTTAACTTATATTAAACCTAATTCGTATATTTATAAAATTTTGTAAGTTTAATGGATGGAAGTCTCAAGCTAATACTAATACTCATGTAATTGTAAACAAAGTTAATATTATAAAGTGTAGGGGGTATAAAGTGTAAGGGGTTATTTGTTTATTATCTAAAGTTATCAAAAAACATGGAGATTTATAATTTTACACTTAACTCTATATAGTATATTTAAAATTCAACTACCAATGTTTTATTAATTACCTCCTCTTTTTTTAAGTTTTTATTTTCATAAATTTGACACCTATATTTTCATGTGTTTTTTTTCCACAATTAAATTCTCCATCAAATTTATTAAAGTTTGACTAAAATCAATTCAATTTTGACTTTTTATTGACCAATCATATTGCTCAATTTCGTCTATGTGTCAAAATCGAGCATTCCTATTGGTCCAAATTTTTTTTTTCCCATAAGATTGTTTTGTCAAAAAAAAAAAACTCCGAAATGATGTAATTCCTTTATTATATAAAAGATAAAAGATGTGTGATACTGATTTGTATATTACTGGTTGTCTCAAGTATAGATTTAAAAGTCAACTGATATATATAAAACGTGGGTCTGATTCATGGTCCATTCAAATATAACATATTATTATAAATATTTTTAAAATTACTCACTTTGTTAATTAAGTTTTAAAAGTGCAATGGTCAATTAAAAAACTCCATTCAATCCTACGGTATAAAAAATATTAGTTTTTTGACTTTAACAATGAGGAATTTTTACGTATAATTAACGAGTTCTGTTCACCATATTATTCAACTTTTTTGCTTCAGAGAAGTAGTTATACAACCTTTTAAATAATGCACATCACTCAAATATGCATCAAGTATTCGAGTATATTTTGTGTGTGTGAAATACTTTATCTTAGTTTTAACACGCTACAAAATTTGTGATATTTGCTTACTAAAACTTTTGCTCACTAAAACTTTTTAAAAGTCACCAAATCAAAATAATTAAAAAAAAATTAATACAAAAAAAAAATATAAGATATCTATACTACATATAAAGGATGAATGACGCTCTTTCCAAAATTTTAAGACTTACAAGAAATTAAGCATGGTTTACAACACTTTAATGCACCTAATTTTCAGAATTACAACAAAGTAAGCATATTGTACAACAAAATAAAGCGTTGTGTCATTTTAAGACCAAAATTCTATCAAACAATATTAATGCTATTAAAAACACTCCTTCACAAAAAATTACAACTATTTAAGCACAATGTACAATAGCTGCAACCAATTTTCAGATTTACAACAAAATAAGCATAGTGTACAACAAAATAAGCATGATGTAATTTTCAGACTTACAACATTAATGCTATTAAAGTGGTCAATGTTATTAATGACTATAATGACTACTACTTACAAGAAAAGAAATATAGTGTACAACACTTTAATGCACATAATTTTCAGACGTACAAGACAAGAAGCATAGTGTACAACAAAACACAACATTAATGTTATTTAACGTAGTCAATTATTTAACTGGTCAATAAATACAATTAATACAGTTATTAAACCACCTCTTATATAAGAAATACAAATTATCAAGCATATTGTAAAACCAAATTAAACACAATTCCTACATTAAATTTCACTACTACAAATAATAAAGCACATTATACAAATATTCAAGCCCGAACGGGCCAAATGGGCTTGAGCCCGAACGGGCGCCAACCAAACGGGCTCGAGCCCGAACAGACATGGGCCAACGGGTTCGAGCCTGAACGGGCACGGGTTGTACGAAATTCTTGATATTCGTAAATTTATTGTCAAAAATAACATAATAAACTAAAATACATTATTCATCAAAAAAATTTATTTCAGGATACCCGCCGCTGCAACGCGCGGGTACCCTGCTAGTGTAAAATTAAAAACAAAAGTTACTCATCTCAAATTTACTCCACCCCATCCTCCCTCCCAAATCTCACACACACACACCTCTACCATCGTTATTGACAACCACCACCGAAACCCGAACTCCACAGTCGTTATCCACCATCGTCACCACCTCCGAAACCCTTAACTCCACCGTCGTTATTGACAACTTAAATCCATCACCGTTATCGTTAGCAAGTTAGGTATAATACATCAATTCCTTTACATATTATTATGAATTTTTGTGCTAATTAAAATTTATCATATTATTGATATGTTGTTTACAGCTGATTATGTGTTTATAAATATGTGTTGATATGTTGTTTACAACTTATTATGTGTTGATACGTACTTATTATGTTTTAGGACTTTAATTTGTGTGTAATGGATGAATGTTGGAATTTTAATAGTTGAATTAGTAAGAAATTAGATGTTAATTTGTGTAGATATTGATGCTGAGTTGAAGTGAATTCAGGTTGATGCTTGAAGTTTAACGTAAATATAGTGAAACATATTAACGAGAATTTAAGCATAGAATTTAGTTCTATTTACCGGACTAAACTCGATTGCTGATTTGTCAAAAATGGAAAAATCGATGAGTTGAAGTGATTTTTGGTTATAATATGAGTCAATAAGTGCTATTAGGGTTTCTGATTGATATGGCTTAATATGTTGAATTTGTCTGGTTATCTTTATAATAACGTATATTGTAATTGCGAGTTATTTGTGCTGCGAGATGTGATAAAGCGATCAGGTGTGCGTGCTTTTTTCAAAAGTGGTTGAGAAGTGAGTGGCAAACACGGTAACTGCTTAAATATTTGTTTATGTCTTGTATAGTTGTGTTAAGCTTCTATAGGGAATTAGTAATCTTAGTCATTAAGTTGGCGTGGAAGTACTCCATTTCAGGTCACAATTGTACTATATAAGTTTTTATTAATGTTCTCTTTATTTTAGTCACATGATCATTTGCTATTTAGTAATTTAAAATGATTATTAGCTGTGCACTTCATTCTATGATCAATTTGTCATCTTCGTTAGATGTTTTATTTTATGCTTTCTTCTAAGTGCTTATTTTAGTGTTAAATAAGCAAATAAACAGTTTATTATGCGAAAACACAGGAAACTTTTTGTGTTCTTAAAAATAAGCAGATAAATAGACACATAATGATTTATGCTAACAATCCTAAAAACCCAGTAGTAAAAGCAATATCCCTCGCTTGGCTCAAAATGTTTACATTATTTTATGTGCTTATTGATATACTCATATGGTCATTTTTGTGACTTTTAAGCTTATTAACTTGAGTTTATAGCTTATTTAAGTTGATTAGCTCAAACTGAGAAGCACATAAGCTTCATAAAATAATTGTAACAAGTTTGGTCCTTATACATCAGTTTTATATTGTTTCAGGTAAGGAACTTATTTGCATTTGAACCATGGTCAGACTAATTGTTTCTTGTTGTTATTTCATGTGTTTGAACTTTTTTATGTAAGGATAATTGATGTGATGTTTTAAATATGGTAGTTGCTTGTTGCAAATGAAGACTTCCAACACATTCTTGGTGTTCAGAACACGGATGTTGATGGAAAGCAAAGTATCATGTTTGCTATGACAATAACATGCATAATATGGAAAGCAAAGTATCATGTTTGATGGAAAGCAAAATATCAAGCAAAGTATCATATTCAGAATACGAATGTTTTAAATATGGCAGTCGTTTGTTGCAAATGAAGACTTCCATTACATTCTTGGTGTTCAGAACACGAATGTTGATGGAAAACAAAGTATCTTGTTTTGCAAACATTGTTTGCAAGAAGGGTGATGTTGACATGAACAAGAGATACAATCACGTGTTTTTTATAAATTTATCTATATGATGGCCTATTTGACAAAGGCTGATGTCACTACAAAGGAATCACTATATGCCTTACATGTTTTCTACAAGAACACTGTAATGAGTATACCTTACATGTTTTCATAAAAGGGATCGCTAAAAGTCTATTTGACGTCCATAATTTTGTAGTGAAAGTATGTAAGTATATATATATATATATATATATATATATATATATATATATATATATATATATATATATATATATATATATATATATTATAACTTAGAAGATCCATGAGAGGAAAAATTAAAATAAGAATATAAGAAGAAGTCACAACAACGTTATTTTTAAGATGCACTTAATAAAAATAGATGCATCCTCAATCCTTAAAATTAAGTTAAATTTGATAAGCAAATCCTTATAAAACGCCATGAGTTTAAAATCAATATAGTAGTCTCATATTTGCAAATGATCTAATTAAAACAAAATGCTTAGCATCCATTTGTTTTTTTATCAAAATTAATAAAAAAAAAAAAAAAAACTATTTTCCATTTTTTTTAAAACAAACATATCTTGCAAACGGTAAATCTTCAAACTACGATTAAATACACCATTACGACGAGAATTAAATTATCTTTTTATAGATATGCACTTATATATACTTTCGACGATTTTTTTTTCAAAATTTTGCGATGAGAAAAATCACATGTGATTCATTTTAAAAATCACATGTGATTTTTCCGAATCACATGTAATATTTTTAAGCGGAAATTTTTAAAAATAAATTAAAATAAAATAATCGAAAGTATATAGAAATGCATATATATAAAAAGATAACTTAATTCTCGTCGCGATGATATGATTTTTTTCGCGTAACAATTAACGGTTTGCAAGACATTTAATTTTTTTTTAAAAAAAGGTAAAAGCTTTTTTTGGTTTTGATCAAAAAATAAATAAACATGATTGTTTCATCGGATCAAATATAAGATCTATATTGATTTTTTCTCGTAAACCCATATACTAGGCTACGCTCCATAGCCAACGCTCCTTTCTTGCGTCAGTTATTTTTTCTATTTTTTTAACACAATTTTTTTAATGTTTAAATATCTTATAGATAATGAGGTTTTAACCTTCAAAAATTTTATGGTAATATTCATCTTATAGTGACACTAAATTTTTTAATACATTTATAGTGACTCTTTAAAGTTTTAGTATACTTCTAATTGTACACTTCAAAATATTAGTACATTTATAGCGAAACATCATGTTTATCACACAAATTTTCTTGACACATGTATAGTGACACAAATTTTTTTAATACATTTGTGGTAAAACACTAATTATTATGACATATTTTTTGTGACAAATCAAGTCTTTTGACTTTAGTTTCATAATTAAATGACATATTTTTATTGACAAATGCTAATAAGAGATGAGATCTATATAGATCTCATATTCGCCATAGAACCAATGAACCAATCATAGCCACCAATTTTTATTTTTCATATTTTTTTTAAAACAAAATATCTTACAAACGGTAAATCTTCAAGCTACAAAAAAATACCATCGCGAAGAGAATTAAATCATCTTTCTATAGATATGCATTGTTATATACTTTCGACGAACTTTTTTTTTAAAAAATTTTCGCCCAGAAAAATTATATATGATTTGTAAAAATCATATATGATTCGTTAAAATCAAATCATATATGATTCGTAGTGATTCTTACGAATCATATATAATTTTTAAAAATCATATATGATTTTTAAGAATCATATATGATTTGATTTTAACGAATCATATATGATTTTTACAAATCATATATGATTTTTCTGGAAATTTTTTAAAAAAGAGTTCATCAAAAAAAAAGTTCGTCGAAAGTATATAACAATGCATGTCTATAGAAAGATAATTTAATTCTCGTCGCGATGGTATTTTTTTTGTAGCTTGATGATTTACGGTTTGCGAGATATTTTTGTTTTAAAAAAAGGTGAAGTTTATTTTATTTATTTTGATAAAAAAAAATGACTGACTAAGATTGCTTGATATATTCTATGGTAAAAATTGGATCTATAAAGAACTTTTCGCATACTAATAATTGGTATTATGGCATCTGTTTGTAGACTTCGTCTTCTTCGTCATCGTCGGTAAACGACGGCTTAATGCTCGTTGTTTTCTTTGTCGCGAAAAACGAGGCTATTAACTTCTTTGTTTTCTTCAAGAACCACCTTATACTACAATTGAGGCACGTTGTACTGATTTATACTCCCTCCGTCCCAAATTAATTGTCCACTTTGACTTTTTTAAGTTTTTTTTGTTAAACTTTGACTATAAATATTTTTATTTTTGTTATATAATACGTAATGAAAATTATACCAATAAAAATTGCGTTTAAAACCCAATCTATTCGTATATTTATCATCAAGTATTATATAACACAACTAAAAATATTTATGGTCAAAGTTACATAAAAAAGACTCAAAAAAGTCAAAGTGGACAATTATTATGAGACAGAGGTAGTATAAAATTAAGACCATTAGTACATCCAGGGACGGAGCCAAGGGGGTGCCCGCGGGTGCACGTGCACCCCATGGATTTTTTCGATATAGTGTTAATTTTTGAAAAAATTATCGATTTTTCCTAAATTTATCTTAAATGCACCCGGTGCATTAAAATGTGTCTCTAGTATTATTTAGTTCGTATACTTACAAATAAAAAATAAATATAAAATTTTGTAAAAGACCAAAGATTAAACAAGTTTAATAAATTAAAGCATAAAAGCCTAAAGATGAGTAGGTTTATTAATGGAACAAGTTTATTCATCATCCTAACAATTTACAAAATCCAAAATTGAACCAACACCACAAAGATGAAACAGGTTCGTAAGTCGTAACATATATCTTTCATTTGTTTATCATGTCTTTTAAAGTTTTCATGTTTTAATTGGTTGCAAGGGCGGACCAATGTAGGGGCAGGGGAGGGTCCCGGCCCCCCCAAAATTTGTGGCACCTAGTGCAAATATTATAAGCTTTAGGGGTAATCTAGTTGAGGTTACAAACAAATCTCCAATTCGGCCCCCCAAAATAAATTCGGCCCCTCAAAAAGAAATTGTTCTAGTTCCGCCACATTTGGTTGTATGAAATCTTGACTAATTTGTTAGTTCCGTATAGTCTATCATTATCAATAATGGCTTAGGGCAATAAGAATAAGTGAATAACTATGCAATTTCTATCAAGACAAATATGGATAATAAGTTTAAGTGATAGTCAACAATATATTAGAATATGAATAGTACCTCAATTGTGTTGTCACGGGGTATTTTTATTGTTGTCGTAGTTACAATATATATGAAAAGTAGTGCTTAATTGAAGGTGGCTTTAGTCTTGTCTATTGCTACCGCTACGGTTGAAAGATGTTTTTCTAAAATGAAGCTTATTAAAACTGATTTGCGTAATTGGATGCGTGATGATTATTTTAACGACGCTTTAACTTGTGCTATAGAGAAAGAAGAACTTATTAATATTAAAAATGAGGGTGCAC
>LBNU01022802.1:175845-228233 GCA_014162995.1 Artemisia annua
AATTTTTTGAAATTTTTCAAAAAAATTAGTTAACTAATATTAGCCATTAGATCAAAGTTAAAGGAGGGTAAAATGAGTGGATAGGATTAGTTCTCGCGTTCTCACAAAAATTTGATTTCTCACATGAATGGCCCCATATATATATATATATATATATATATATATATATATATATATATATATATATATATATATATATATATATATATATATATATATATATATATATATATATATATATATATATATATATATATATATATATATATATATATATATATATATATATATACTACTTCCTCCGTCTCATATTAAGTGTCCACAATGGAATCTTTTGATGTCCCGTATTAAGTGTCCATATTCTATTTCAACCAATGAGATGAGACTTTAGTGGGTAAAAATGATATTTGATTGGTGAAAAGTGTAGTTAGTGTAATTTTCTAAAACTTTGTGCATGATGTAAGCGGACACTTAATATAAGACGGAGGGAGTAGCTTAAAGACCCGTAGATTCACGGGATTTTAAAAAATATGAAAATAAGATAATAAGAAAACAATAAACGTAAACATGTTCCATTAATATATGATAGAAACAATGATATAATGCGTAAATTATTCAATAATCAATTGAGTTTGCAACAATCAAAATAATAAACGTCCATGTATTTTCGTCTCCAAATTTGATGGCCTTAAATAGCAAATGACGTTTGTGAGCACTAATTGAGTTAATAGCCAATGTCAGTTCCATGAACACCTAATAGTCCACGTAAAATGTAAGTAAAAAGTAGGTTGTAATTGATAATATATTACAGTGGAATTTAAAATATGCAATAAAATATGTCATATGTGTATTGTACATACCTTTTGAACCTTGATTATAGACCTTGAAGTACTTCTTTATAAACGACATTTGTAGTAGTTTTTGAGATATTACCAAACAATAACCACTAACGTACCAAAATCATAAAAGCATTGATGCGTCCTCAGCCCCCACATTATATAGGGAGACGCCTTTGATTTCCACTGAAGCATACTGTGTCACGGGGCTTCAAGTTTTGATCTTACGAACGTTGCGCAATTAAGAAGAAATGAGTATGAATCATTAGCTGTAAAATTCACAATATGCCAAATAAATGACCATATAAGCTTAAATAGAACAACGTTATGCACCCCACTTATGTGATTTAACATGTAGACATTCAAAGAGGTCAAATGTAGGCATATCATTTGCAAACACATAGTTACTTTGAACCATATATAGGCAAATAATATAGACCCTTGGAATCACGGGGATTTTTAAAAAAATTGTTCATTAAAATAGATATTTGTGTGTATAAATCAACAAACAACAATCAACAATCAACGTAATAAGTTTAAAAAAATAAAGCATGTAAGTAAAAGGAGTTTATGATTGATAATATATGAGAGCAAGTATGTTTGCAACGAATGATCATTCATGGTGTCCACGACCTCATTTGTGGGATCAAGTACGGCCTTTTCTTGAAAGTATGTTGGATCATTTACGTGACTCAAAATATTTGGATAAGTAAAATCAATAACATATGTTAGTTATCTGGAAAAAAGTTCAATATAGATCTCATATTTGTCATAGATCCAATGAACCAATCATAGACATCCATTTTTTGATCAAAACAAAAAAAAAAATAAAGTTTCACAATTTTTTTTTAAATTAAATATCTCGCAAACAGTTAATCATTACGCAAAACGAATCAAACCATCACAACGAGAATTAAATCATTTATCTATAGACGGGCACTTCGATATACTTTCGACGAACTTTTTTTTCGACCTTTCATTTTTTTTGTTTTTTTCAGTTACGACTGAAAAAATCACATGTGATTTGTATCACAAATCACACGTGATTTATGAAATCGCACATGTGATTTAAGAAATCACATGTGATTTGTGATACAAATCACATGTGATTTTTCCAGTCGTAACTTAAAAAAATGTCAAAAAAAAAAGTTTGTCGAAAGTATATCGAAGTGCCCGTCTATAGAAAGATGATTTAATTCTCGTTACGATGGTGTATTTTTTTTTCACTTGACGATTTACCATTTGCAAGATATTTTATTTTTAAAAAAGAGGTGGAAAGTTTTTTTTTTGATAAAAAAATGAGTGGCTAGGATTGTTTTATTTGATTTATGACAAATATGAGTTATGTGTTATACCGTGCACATAAATTCCATTGTAGTAACCCTCAATATTTCAATAAACCAATAGTTAAGTGTCCACCTAAGCCTTTTTGGATGAACAATCTAACACATTGGATCATTAGTAAAAGTTTTAGCCTAAATTTGATGAGAAACAATAGTTCCCGTCATAAATATTACGATGACATATGTTAATTTTTTTGGTGCAAAATGACATATGTTAATCACAATGTCTAAATGTAAAAGTAGATACAAAGTTGGGAAAATTAAAGAATGATTACAAAGATTTAAATTCAAAAGGAATCTGAAATAGTCACTTCCTTAGGGATGGTGTATCAATCTTTATCGATGTCAAGTAACAAAAAAGGATAACTAACAATAACAACAAAGTTTACATGTTTTGAATCGATACTAAATCCGCCCATTTTGACCGTCTTTAGTCCATAAATTAGCCGTTTAATTAAACCACGGTAGTTTGGCCATCAATACTTTCTTTTCCTCTTAAAACTCCCTGAGCTTTCACACAAAGTAATTTTTGAGCATAAGTAGGCATATAACAGGTAATTTTTGAAATATTGAGATTATATTAAATAGTTTTCTATCAACCAAAAGAATCAGCATGATCAAAGCAGAAAGAAAAAAAATCAATAATTCGAATTATAATACCAATTTCTTTATATCTTTGTTGTGTAAATCATTTTCTAAAAAAGAATCTTTGTCGTGTGAATTCTCAAGTTATAAGAACTTTGGAGGTAAACAATTCTTTAATTTTGATTTGCCACCATGAGTCTTTAAGGGAAAATGGATCAAACCAAGATAACAAAGTCTAAATGGTGCACATTCTTAGCAAATTTTTTGTAATTTATACATACTGATAATAAGAAAAAATCCAATACAAATAAACGTTGCCAACTGTATCCACGGTACTTGCATACAAATTGCCTAAATCTTTAAATTACTAATCCTTAACGAAAGGATCTTTATAACGAATAATTTGATCTGTAATCAGGTATAGACATGCACTATTTTCATCTAAGAAGGCCTGAACATATTTTGCGCATGAAAAATCCTTTAGCTGTTTATTGCCATGTCAGCAAATATTGTATGGCATGTAACATGCTTCAAGGTAACTTTTGTTGGAGATTAGTAAGACAATGAATTTATTCATGCAAATTTGAGGATAAAAAATCAAGGACTTGTTTGTGAAGATAGTAGAAGTACATAGTTTATATAAATTATCTCAATAAATTACCTCTGTGTTTATAGTCATATGGACAGAAAAAGTGTTTGTGGGTCTACTCACTTTAAATTGTACTAAAAAAATATGTCGTATGAAGAATGCAAGTTTTGAAAAGGTTACTTGGTCGTTAAATAGACGTACCTCTTTAAAAGGAACAAAGAAAAATAGTGTTAGACCTCTTGTATGCGAGATAGCAGCTACTTTTGGATTGTGTGTTTCATCATCTTCCCACCCTTCAACCACTCCAAGAATATCTCCATCAGGTCCTGGAACCTCACTCTCTTGCACACACTTGTAACAATCGAAAGAAAATCCATCCAATTGTTAACAAAATGTGTTCTTTTACATTTCATATGGCATAAGCAAATCCAGATACTTGACTGCTTAGGGAGCATGGGCAATATAAATGGGGTGTTTGGGTTAGCTTACTTTTTGCAAATTATGAGATTTATTGCTTATTTTAAGCAATTTACTTCAATACTGAAATTTAGGGCCTGTCATAAAGGGTGTTTGGGACTGCCTATTTTAAGTACAGGTTGTAACGTGCCAATTTGAAAGTGCTAATTTGAGATTAAACAAAATGTGTTCTTTTACATTTTCTATGGCATAAGCAAATCGAAGGACTTGACTGCTTGTCCTTGTAAGCAAAAGCAGAAGCACAAAAAATGACAATTACTTCATTAAGATTAGATAATTCTTAACATTTTGAAATAAAGACTTAAGGACAAAAAAAGGAGAATATTTAATGTTTTATTGAATGCCTATTGCTAACAAACATGAAAATGATATAATGTATAAGTAGGGCTGAGCAAACGGACCGGATGGACCGGACCGACCGACAAAACCGACCGGACCGGATCGGACCGGACCGGACCGACCACATTCGGTCCGGTCCTCGGTCTAAACTTTTTGGCTAATTCGGTCCTCGGTCCGGTCCGGACCGACCATAAACCCGAAAAAACTTCCCAAATCTTGCCTAGTTGGACCGGACCGACCGAAAACCAACCGGACCGGACCGGACCGACCGAAAACCGACCGGACCGAGACCGGACCGACCACATTCGGTCCGGTCTCGGTCTATGGTTTTTCCGGTTCTCGGTCTTCGGTCCGGTCCGGTCTTGGTCGGTCCGGTCCGGTTTTTGGACCGTGATCACCCTTATGTATAAGTGTATTCAAATTGATAAAACTAGGGATGAGCACGGTACCGATCCCGTACCTAATTAGTGGTACCGTTTTTTTCTCGAGCATAAATTAGTGGTACCGGTACAGTACCGAACGGGATTCGAATGCCAGTTCCAGTTGTAACACCCCAAAAATAGAGAATCGCGGAAGCATACAAGTATTTGGGGTGCTACAAAAATTGGATATCACAACACAAGATACATAGAGAACGGATTGAAAACCCGTTTTAAAATCCATAACATAAATTAAGTCAAATGTCATACATAAGTTTCAAGTTTTCATAAAAGTAAGGCCCAGTTACATGACTGTCCCAAAGTTTTCAGAGTATCGCTTGTGTAAAAACACTTAGGTTTCTTATGACCTCGCCATGCACAACCTTCACCATAAACATACTTTAAGCACCTGAAAAACATGCTAAAAGTCAGCTAACGCTGGTGAGTCTATAGGTTTAAAGTAAATAGCACATATGGACCATAGCAATAATCAGCAAGCACACACTAATTCCGCATGCAACACTAAGCTCAACAACCGAACTAGACAAAAGCATGCCAAAGGCAAGTATACAAGAAAGGTGCCCGCGAGTGATAATCTCCAGTCACTCAGTAATTCTTGGAAGTGGGTATCGGTTCTTAATCGTTAGCTTATTCAACTCCCAATAATCGATACACATCCTGAAAGATCCATCCTTCTTCTTAACAAACAGAACCGGAGCTCCCCAAGGCGAAGAACTCGGCCTGATAAAACCTTTGCCTGATAATTCAGCCAACTGTTCTGACAACTCTTGCATTTCCGTAGGTGCTAATCGGTAGGGCGCTCGCGCTACTGGCGCGGCTCCTGGCACCAAATCAATTCGGAACTCAATTTGTCGAGCTGGCGGTAGTCCAGGTAAGTATTCTGGAAAGACTTCTGGGAAATCCCTCACAATTGGCACATCTTCCAATCACTTCTCTATGGGACCCTTCTCCTTCTTCTAAGCAACGTGAGCTAGAAAGAGGTAGCATCCTTTCTTGATGTACTTCTGCATCTTCGTACACGAGATGATGTTCAACCTTGATGAACGCGCGCGATCACTTCGTTCACCTTCTATAATGAGAATCTCATTTCCGTAAGGTACTCTGACAATCTTTTCATCACAGATGATGACGGCATTGTACTTCGATAACCAATCCATCCCTATGATGACGTCAAAACTACCTAACTCTACCGGCATGAGATCGATATTGAAAGGGTGATTTAGCAAGTTTAGAGTGCAGCCTCTTATGATGGTATCTACTATTTAGAGTGCAGCCTCTTATGATGGTATCTACTATCTCTAGATTCCCATTAGCTAATTTTACGTCAAAGACGTTATCTAAGGTGGTCGGTGCAATACCAAGCAAAGAGCTACAAAACTTCTATCTGGTCCCGTATCAAACAAAATCGATGCATAACGATTATTTAAAAGGAACGTACCCGTCACCACATTCAGGTCGTTCTGAGCTTCCCTTCTGCCAACAACATAAAATCTTGTAGTAGCTTCTCCTCCACTGCCCTGGTTCCCATTGTTACCAGCTGTCCCTTGATTACCACCACTGTTCCCTTGATTCCTGGGCTTCTTGCACTCATTGCGGTAGTGACCCTTCTCACCACAACCGAAGCAAGTGACTTCTGCTTTACGGTTGTTGGGTGGTGCTGCTTGAGCAGTAGCTAGGGATCTCGACCGACAATTTCTGGTCAAATGCCCCACTTTCTGGCAATTACGGCACTTAACTATACACTCCCCTCTGTGGTGTAGCTTGCAGCGGTCACAAAGAGGTGCGTTTCCTGCGTACCCCTTCTTCTCAACCGAACCAGCTGCATATGCCTTTGCCACTTCCTGCTTCTTGTTTTGAGAGTTACCGTTGTTTCCCTTAGAATGATCATCCCACTTTCTCTTGTGGTCGGTACTCTTCTCTGGAGCTTCTTCGAATAGCTGGTCCATCAGCTTGTTGGCCGTTTCCATGGTCTCATGAAGATCCTTAGGCTTTGAAGTAGTCACACTTCCTTTTATTGACTTAGGCAATCCTCCCACATACCTCTCAAGCAATCTGGTCTCAGTCTGAATTCTGGGCACAACAACACTAGCTCTTGAAACCTCTAGTTGTAAGCAGCCATGTTGTTATTTTGTACCTTCAAGTTCCAAAACTCTACTTCCAACTTCATAACCTCATTACGTGGGCAATACTTCCTGAGTACCATCTCCTTGAAGTCATCCCACGACATGGCATAAGCAACCTCAATACCAGCTGATTTCTTGTAGTTATTCCACCAGGTCAAGGCAACATCCACGAAAGTGAAAGATGCATACTTAACCCGATCCTCATCACTACAGCTACTGATGTGAAACACAGTCTCTAACTTCTCAATCCATCTGAGCAAACCAATGGCTCCCTCTGTTCCTCTGAATCCTCCATCCATAACCTTCTTGAATTCATTGTAGGAACAGCCACGGTTGTTAGTAGGTGGTCTCGAATTCCCAGTATTGCTAGATGAATTATTCGCAGCATCGAGTGCGGCGGCTACGCGATCACTGACTAGTTGATCCAGTGTGGCATGATTCACCACTGGTGGAGTTGCTGCAGTCCTGTGTGGGACCGTATCCTCAGCATTTCTCCCTCGTGTAGTCCTTGCCGGAGAAGCATTCTCCGCAGTTCTGCCACGCACAACTCTCGCTGAAACAGGTGGGTCAGCAGTTCGTCCTCGAGTGGATCTGGTTGACTTTCGTTTGGGTGCCATTTATCTGCATCACAAAAGATGGCGATAAATGAGATCTTGTGCATGGAAAAGAATGTCACATGGATATACAAATATCATAGACAAGATGCAAGGATAAAGTCAACAAATAGAGGAAACGAACAATCGAACAGATAAACTAAGCTTGTTATATTCATGGATCAAATCTGAAGTACACAAAATTTCAAGCGGTTTTAGAAGTTCATCACAAGCTTGGTTTAGAAATGCATCACTAACTGATGACTCATCAGTTTAGTGGAATTACAACATCCTACGAATCTAGACTAAGAGTGGTCACGCTCGACGCATATCTGCTCGAAAGCTGCTGTCATCTCTCCCATGGCAGCCTCCAAATGAATCACACGATGCCTGAGCTCCTGGTTCTCTGCCATCATTGCACCGATCATGTACTCAGTAGTCTCAATCCTCTGCCACTGAGCACGCTCAGACCCTCGAGCTCTACCTGACATCCCCTGTGCTCGATGCTAACCTCTCCTCAAATCTCTTACCTGAGCTCCCAATATCCCGAGCTCTCTACCATGCAACCTCTCAAAAGCCTCAAATCTAGCCTGTAAACCAACTCTCTCCCTGCGATCAGCATATACCTCCTCAAACAAAATACAAACAGCCCTGTCAATCGTCCCAACACGCCCCTCTACACTCTGAAGGCGGTCGGACTGCTCCAATCTCTGAATCTGATCGGAATGAACCTCTAGCAACAACTCCTGGTTAGCCAACTGAACATGTATCTCATCTATGACAGTAAGCTCCTCACCTACAGCTGGTGAATCCGGATGCAGAGAAACTGCTGGTGATGAAGGAGGTGGCACGAGTGGAGGTGACGATGGAGTATACTCTGGACTGGCAGCCTGAACAATATCACATGGAATGTCTACCCACAGAGTATCCCCTGAACCCTGTACCTGAGCATCCCTGGAGCTCTGTCCGATCTCAAATACACCTTGAACATCCTCCATAACACCCTTTCCATGAGATGGCATAACCCTCTAATCCACATCCATGGGCGTCTCTCTGTCGCTGTCAATGTACACATAACCAGAAGTATGCTCAACAGGTGCTGTTACTGCTGGTACTGACTCAACCGGAATTTGAGCTGAATCTACTGCTGGATCCTCCATCGGATCCTCATCCTCATCAGAATAGGATGACACAGATCTTCGTAACCTCTAACGGGGTGGTAAATGATCTGGAGATGAAACCGGTGAATAATCTGGTGATGGAGTGGAGGTATAACCATAACGGGACCTCCTGGGTGATGATATCAACACTGATGAGCACTGCACGCGATGCCCGCGCACCCTCCTATAAGAGTGTCGGCGATTCATAGGTGGATCAACCTGAGTGTGCTGTGTCATAGTGTAGAGCTGAGCAGGAGATGAACGATGTGCTGAAGCAAAACGAGGTAAGAATGGTGAAACTGATCGACCTCGACACACACATCCGACTCACCGTCGGGACTACTGAAGGTAATCGCCCAGTAGGCGAAACGGAACTGGCTGACGGGAAGGAGATGAGTGTCCAGCAGACAGTATGGGCTCCGAAACATCGAATTGACGAGACATGGTCTGTGAAAAATACGGTGCGGTATGTGTAAGAATAAAGAAAATACATATATTATATATGTTAAGTAAATACTAACAGCACAAGTATAGCACTTAAACATATAAAGCAAAAATCAACTAAATCATGGCAACTAAGTAGGCAGGCATCTGGCGGTCATAAGAAGCGTTTTTATAAAAGTGGTTATAGTTTAGGTTTTTAATTTACCTAGTTCTCTATAACCTAGGCTCTGATACCAATCTGTAACACCCCCAAAATAGAGAATCGCGGAAGCATACAAGTATTTGGGGTGCTACGAAAATTGGATATCACAACACAAGATACATAGAGAATGGATTGAAAATCCGTTTTAAAATCCATAACATAAATTAAGTCAAATGTCATACATAAGTTTCAAGTTTTCATAAAAGTAAGGCCCAGTTACATTACTGTCCCAAAGTTTTCAGAGTATCGCTTGTGTAAAAACACTTAGGTTTCTTATGACCTCGCCATGCACAACCTTCACCATAAACATACTTTAAGCACCTGAAAAACATGCTAAAAGTCAGCTAACGCTGGTGAGTCTATAGGTTTAAAGTAAATAGCACATATGGACCATAACAATAATCAGCAAGCACACACTAATTCCGCATGCAACACTAAGCTCAACAACCGAACTAGACAAAAGCATGCCAAAGGCAAGTATACAAGAAAGGTGCCTGCGAGTGATAATCTCCAGTCACTCAGTAAAGAGGTCGTCATAGTATACGTCCGCTTTGACCTAATGTATGGCCAACCGAACGGAGGAGTCACCCTTAGTAGATCTATTTATAACATACGCGTTTCCCAGCAGGAATTGACGGTTGTCAATGGTGGGCAAAGTGGGATTCAAGCAAACTTAGGTTTCCGCATACCAGTGTGTAAAAATAAGTTCAGTTTTGGTCCATGAAAACAGTTTTGCATGTTTCTCACCCCAAGGTTTATAAAACAATACTTATAAGAAAATGGGGTTATAAACTCACCTTAAAAGATAGCAATCTACTAGTCAACAAGTAAATAGTGCAACCGCTCCGACACGCGACCTAGTTAAGTATGGTAAGTCTTAGTACAACGTTAGTATTTTAAGTACTCGACTCTTTTGGAAAGATTTTTACGTGTTACCATACAACGTTCGTATTTTAAGTACTTGACTCTTTTGGAAAGATTTTTACGTGTTACCATGTACTTGTGTATTTCTTGCTTGTTGTGTGGTACGTACGTTTCAAAAGTAGTTTATTAGAAAGGCTCTTGGTGTTGGCTCGTGGTGATAGTGAATGGTGTGAGTGTACATAACGGAACATCCATGTATTATATTCTTCGTTATAATACGTAAGTAATACATACATACATATATATATATATATATATATATATATATATATATATATATATATATATATATATATATATATATATATATATATATATATATATATATACACATCATATATATATACTAAGTAATATAATAGTAATTATGTATTTAATTAATTAGGGTTATAATTAATTAAATATACTTGAGAAATTTTCATATCAATAAATAATTAAGGAAATATTATATTATAAATAATATTTATTATTTATAATATAATTAATTATTAAGTATTTAAAATAAATACTCTTGTATTTAGAAAATTTATATAAATGCAAGTATTTTTGTAAAATACTCTAAGTGTTATAATTCTTAGAAATTTGGGCATGACCCATTCGTTTGTTAAGCGTTTTCCATTTTCCTCAAATGTTGCAATTTCTCAAATAAACCACTAGTCACTTCATTTGTAAAATTTAGTACGTAATAACTATATTATTCACTATTAATATAGTTATCGATATAATTCGTCTTACGATATGAAAATAGTCACCGTGAGTTCAAATATGTGTAAAAACTCGTTTTCGTCATCCGAAATGTTTATAATGCCGAAATTCATTATTGGGCCCATTAACCCAAAATTAGCCCAAAACTATATATTCCGATTTAAGTTACGTTATTTATATCGTTATATATCGAAATTAATTTCTACACGTTCGATAACAATTTTTGGTCAAAATGTCAAAGTTGGAAAATATTTGTTGGGCTCGGCCCACTGTTCACCGAACACCCTATTGGGTTCNATATATATATATATATATATATATATATATATATATATATATATATATATATATATATATATATATATATATATATATATATATATATATATATATATACACATCATATATATATACTAAGTAATATAATAGTAATTATGTATTTAATTAATTAGGGTTATAATTAATTAAATATACTTGAGAAATTTTCATATCAATAAATAATTAAGGAAATATTATATTATAAATAATATTTATTATTTATAATATAATTAATTATTAAGTATTTAAAATAAATACTCTTGTATTTAGAAAATTTATATAAATGCAAGTATTTTTGTAAAATACTCTAAGTGTTATAATTCTTAGAAATTTGGGCATGACCCATTCGTTTGTTAAGCGTTTTCCATTTTCCTCAAATGTTGCAATTTCTCAAATAAACCACTAGTCACTTCATTTGTAAAATTTAGTACGTAATAACTATATTATTCACTATTAATATAGTTATCGATATAATTCGTCTTACGATATGAAAATAGTCACCGTGAGTTCAAATATGTGTAAAAACTCGTTTTCGTCATCCGAAATGTTTATAATGCCGAAATTCATTATTGGGCCCATTAACCCAAAATTAGCCCAAAACTATATATTCCGATTTAAGTTACGTTATTTATATCGTTATATATCGAAATTAATTTCTACACGTTCGATAACAATTTTTGGTCAAAATGTCAAAGTTGGAAAATATTTGTTGGGCTCGGCCCACTGTTCACCGAACACCCTATTGGGTTCAAAATATATACTTGGCCCAATAACCAAATTTTAGTATTTATAATTATATAAATTTATTTGATTAAACGTAATTAACGCGTATAATTAAGTTTTAATCCTTAAAAATCAAAGTTGGTTATTTCTCATCTTATTCGACCCAAAATAATTATTTTAGGCCAAAAATATTTTATTTAACTAAAAATTGTAATTTTACTAATTAAATGTAATTAGTTACGGTTAATTCGACATATACTTAATTATAATCTTTTAAGTAAAACTTCAACCAATTCACCACTTGAGCCAAAATTTTATGTTTTTCAAAACCCCAATAATTTCATAATTTTAGATATGGCCGATTTATATATATATACATATAAGTGTATATATCGTCTTAAATCCGCGTAATTAGCATAAATTACATTTGTGTCATCAAATTGGTACCACAAGCAACAAGTTTTACCACACAAGTAAGAAATATACATATTAACTCATAGCATTAAATAAGGTTTGATTTACATGCATGCAAGACATATACATGCATACTTGTCATCTTAACAAAATATATACATATAACACTTGGTAACACCTTTGATCATCATAAAAATATGAAATAAACAAGATTAGAAAAGTTTTGATGAATGCTTACAAAGGGTGTGTTTGTACGTGGCTATGGAGAACAAAGGAGACCCAAAATGCTTCAAATTCAACCCAAAACACTTCCTAATTACCCAAACTCTTGTAAATACAACCCAAATAATTCTTGATCTTCAAAATTTATATGTGTAATTAGTGTGTGTGTGTGTGCTCGGCCAAGAGAGAAAACAAGAAGAAGATGATGAATTGGTAAAGTGAAAATGGGTAGGGTAAATGTATAGAAGTTTATAGATTTGGATAAAAGGATGTATTGTGGTTAATAGGGTATTTAGTGGTTATTAGGGTGAAAGCTTGTATTTTAGTGGGGGAAGGTATATATGGCCGGTTATGGCATCCAAGGGAGATGGAAAATTATATTTTTACTCCTCGTTGGTATATCGTGTGTTGGTTTAAGCTTAAATGTANAAATGGGTAGGGTAAATGTATAGAAGTTTATAGATTTGGATAAAAGGATGTATTGTGGTTAATAGGGTATTTAGTGGTTATTAGGGTGAAAGCTTGTATTTTAGTGGGGGAAGGTATATATGGCCGGTTATGGCATCCAAGGGAGATGGAAAATTATATTTTTACTCCTCGTTGGTATATCGTGTGTTGGTTTAAGCTTAAATGTAACCGAAATGTCCCGGTTTGACGTTTTTGGACACGTATATGTAAAATAAAGTTTTTAGCCACGATTTCGTCAGAAATGTAATAAAATGACTTTACTGACTCAAAAATATATTTACTTGACTTTTACCATAAATACTGTGGTGTCGGTTCGCGTGCGGCGTTGTTTTTTAGAAAAATGTGAGAAAGTTCTCAGTAAATAACGGAACTTGTCAGTAACTATCCAAAATAGATTAATTTGTGTTTACTGACAAAAATAGACTTTTTCAGTAGTGACTGTAAGCTACAGTGTGCAGGACAGCTCCTGAAAATGTTTAGAAATTTACAGAAACATGCAGAAATATGCAAAAATGCATATAATACTCAAAATAAATATAATAAATAGAAATTTATTATTAAATTAATTTGTGAAAAATACCATTTGTCACACCAGTATCCGTAACGGTACCGTTACCGGGAAATCGGGTTTTCCCCGTTTGTTTTCGGGAATTTCCCGATTTGGTACCGGTCCTGTACCAAATTAGTGGTCCCGATTTTCTTTCACCTTATTTCGTAGTCACGATACCGTACCGTATATCGGGAATCAGTACGGTTCCTATTCGGTTTCGGATTCGGGTCGAAATGCTCGTCCCTAGATAAAACCATAATAAACTTAATTACTTCATGGTCACATTAAACTTGAGTTGGTTTTGGAAAAGAAGCTAAAGTCACACACAAAGACTCGTACAGATCTAAAAAATATAAAAACACAAAAAGAATCATCCCTCACCTTTAGACTTATCTCGACATACACTTCAACCTAACGACACTATTCCCCTAGAGAATGATCAATCCCTCAGATTTACCTATACTAGCTACAACGGTTAGGTACACTGCCTGGAGGGTTGCAAAACTTCTCAAGATACCTTGAGAAGTAAAACTCCTTGTGAGGTTGCAATATCTTGCATCACCTAGCATACCCAATTCTACCCTTACCAAATTGACACATGTTTGCAGTTATATCATCCATCTAAATTGGCTTACCCAGGCTAACACATGTTTGAAGTCATATCATCCATCTAAAGTACTAATCCCTTGTACAATACAAGCCTCAAGAGGAACATCATACATCTTAACCCATAAAGGCACTGTCACAGGTTCAGTTTTTTCAAGACAAATTTCTGGACTCCATTTTTGTACCAATAAAGGTCTACCCCAAACCATCCATGGACTACTTTCCAACACTTGTTTCATACCACGTTCATGTTTGAATTTGAAACAATAGACCTCATCATTAGTAGTAAAATTTTAACCAAACCTAACTTTCCCCACATTCTCATAAGATTATACTTTAGTTCACTAACATGCATTTTCATTCCCACAAATAACCACAAATAGTAAGATTCTACTTAACACTACCTAGTTGAACTAAATTCTCCTCAAAAATCACAAATTCAGAACCATCGTCATTACATTCAGTAGGTACAAAACTCAACTTCTTATCTAATACAACACCCTCATTACCAACATAATTTTTTCATATGAAGGCTTATCAATAACACTAGTATGTTGCTCATTCCTATTACCATTATCATGACTATCAACAATAGTAAAATTAGGAATTTGACTTACAGAGATATCAACAGATCACATCCATCAGCAAACAACATCCATAGATTGCCCACTATGTGTCTCATTCACAACACCTTCCCCAGTTTCCATCCTTTACCCCTCAACAACAGAATCAACATTTTACTCCATATTATCACTCGAAACCCTAGCCTCTGTTTTCTATTCATCAGTTACAGTCTTATCCTCTACATTATTTTTTTTGTTATTCAATTCACATATGGTATTATCATACTTATTAGGAATACAAATATTTCTTTTTGCAGTTTTTCTTTTATTAGTCGACATCATTAACTAGAAATACTCAAATTAGTGATCGGAATGATGCATACCGTATGTAGAATCAAATTGGGATCGCATACACTAATCGAAGTTAAGAAATACACAAGAAATGGTATAGCAATTAAGCTTTTTGACAGGTTTTTTATTGGTGAAAAAGAAAGAAAAGTTTGTTAGAGGAGAAAGAAAATGATAAAGTTGAATATCAATTTTGATTGAAAGCAATATTGTAAACTTAAATAATTTCAATTATTATTTTTTGGTTGTGGACAAATATTTCGGTGCATATAAATATAGAAATATTGATACTTAAACTGAAATGAGAGGAGTAATTTATAAAGCTAAAAATATATTTACATATGTTTAAAGGAAACTTTTGGAAAATAAACCGCATAATGGTAATTGATATAAACATGAATTGCTAATGTTAGTTAAAGTACAAAGTACTCATGTTTTAAAACTCAACGTAATATAAATGATCTATGACAATTGATTTGAACATAAAGCTGTACATTCTCAACAACACTTTTGTTAGCAATAAAAACCTGAGCAACAATGACATTTTTTGTAATTAATGTTGGAAAATGACGAGGATTGTAAAAAATACAAATCATAGGGATATTATTTGTAATTTAAAATAATAATAATAATAATAATAATAATAAACCTAAAACGGCAGGTTTATAACCTTTTACACTTGAGGCACCTGTTGGTCCCACTAGTCACTAATGAAGCTTAGAAAAAAACACTTGCGAGTTTTTGCTTTCAAAAAGGAACCACCTTTGGCCATTTGACATTGTTGTAGTTGACATTTATCAACTTCATTTTCTTCACTCTTGCCTCAAATTGACAAATACACTTGTTCAAATCCCATAACCGAATCTTAAATATTAAACCAATATAGTGATTAAAATTTTCCTTGTTTTGTGATAACAAGATAGCAGTTATTATAATAGAACCTTTAATATTTACGAAATATTTTCTTGATGTTCCCAACGATATTATTCATTTACGGGTAAGCTAGCCTCACCATATTTGCAAGCGTTACACAACCATGGTACACAACACATGTTATAGCAACGTATCTCCATGCTACAGAAGTTTTCATGTTCATTTCTTTCAACTTATTAATAAAATCCACCCTTTTTCTTCGAATTTCTGATCTTCTTGGACAATTCTTGATCATTTCGATATAAGTTTGCATGTCGTGAACACATAGAATGTCGTCAATCTTGAAGAAATCCATCACATTCACGCTATTTTTCACTCTCTGATCTATCAAATTATCAGATATTCTGTAGGTCTCATCATCATCTGTCTTTAGACGGTCAAGAACCAATTCGGTACCAACATGAGCATAACACGTATGCCTCCAAGCTGTAAATGTCTCATTAAATATAACTCCTGGAAGTTTTGTTATAGGATCGTTTGCATTAACGATTCTAAGAACTTTTACTCCCAACTCGTCACACCTTTCTTTAAAACGAACATTGCCAACCCTTGGTCCTGCAAATGAGAAAACTGTTAACGGGACCGTGTGTTGTTTCAAACCAACTTCAGCTATGTCATACGCGAGTAGTAGAGCTAGTGAACTGCCCATGCTATGCCCTGCTAGTGTTATACTTAGTTCTTCATGTTGATGCTTTTTTAAAAGTCGAGAAACTTCACCAAGAAGTTGTTCACGACAACTACTGAGACCAAACCTTACGTTGGTCTCAGAAGATGTATACAAGCTGAGAAACCCAGCCTCTACCATTATATCAGGTTTGGGATCATTAGGGTCCAACATGGCAGGAGATAGTGAACTCATTAGGTTCGCTATCCACTCAGGATAAGTAACTGTTCCACGAAAAGTTACCAAAATATCCCTCCTCCCAATCCTCTTTACCTCTTCATCCGATGACACAGCAATGTACCCCACCCATCGGGCACATGAACCGCCATTTTGAATAGGGATGCTAATGTCAGCAGTGGCATAGACATACTTTGTAACTTCATACCCACAATCTCCCAAACCTACCTCCGAAAACATCCGTTTCTTGCCATACTTGCAGTTCAAGTAACGGCCCGAATTAGGGTTTAGATCAAAAGCGTCATAGCATGCGGTAACAAACTTTCCATAACGGATGATTTCACATTGGAGAAGTGGATTCAAGGGTTGGATGAGATCATCCCAGTTGTTTAAACCTTGAACATTTCTCCAATTAAGAAGTAAATTAGTTGAGGAATTGTTAGAAACCCTAGATGATGATAAGGACGAGGCTAAAGACTTCACTCCAACAACTTTGTTACATATCTTGCTAGTAAAACGAGGTCTATATGAATAAGGTGCTTCAGGGGTGATGATCATGGTAGGATTAAGTGGGAAGTTAACAAGATTCATGCATGGATTCTTGATAACGTTAATGAATGATTTAGATGCCATATGAAAGCGGCTAGATAGGCAGGTTGATAATTAGAGAGAAATTAGATGGAGAGATTAATGAAATCTAAAGCTTGTTTAGCAAGGTTTTGACTTAGAGATTAAGCAAAGCTCAACAATATGTCATATATATATAAGAGCAATGCTACATCCTCCTACATTATCTTCCTACTTATCCTCTTACCCACACCAATTATAACATTTATAATGCACTAATTGTCTTCATTAATTTAATTCATTGATCAATCCACTTGTCATGATCACACAAGTAAGAGGATATGTAGGCATATCAAGTAGTAACATATATCATTAACATCTATCATTTTCCTATATATAATTATGTATGTGTGTGTACGCTCGTATGTACATTCATAGCTACATATTGGTGAAGGTAGTTAGGTAGCATCTCTTTGAAAGATACTCCAATATACACACACATATACGCTAAAATAACAATCATACATCATTGATTTAGCTTTGTGTTTTAATAGAGACCTAATAGATCGATCAAAAACGCAATAACATTTTGTTACCACCAATAATGATGGAGCAGCAGGTATATTTGTCATCACATTGGTACATAGTCTAATGGTCAGGGGAGATAAGCATAGCGCAAATTATAAATTGAAGTCTTATCCCATGACCATTTAAAAATGGTGTTAATGATTTACTTTTCTATAATGTCTCTCGTGGAAAAAACATTAAAGAGTATGATATTAAAATGCGAGAGCTCTCAAAGTAGGGGTATAAAGTATAAACGAGCTGAGTCGAGTCGAGTACTGCCAAGCTTGAACTTGACTCGGCTACTAAAACTCGAGCTCAAAACTCGACTAAAATGTGTACTCGAGTATCTCGAGCTCTACTCGTTTATATCAAATCGATTTCTAGTAGTTTACAAGTCGATTTTGAATAACTCGCTAATTTGCACCCCAAGTCTCAAGTTCAAATGATTTTAGTCCATGTGACGATAGTCTCAAATATCAGGGGAAGAAAAAAAAATAAATAATAAAAAAAAATAAATAACCATAGTTACCAGATAAATATGTCTATGGAAGCATCACGTGAAAATCGCTAAGAGCCGGTTATTATTTTCGGACATTCAATCCAACAGTGTAAAAAATATTACTTTTTGACTTTAACAATGAGGAATTTTTACGTATGACGAATTCAGTTCACCATATTCAACTTTTTAGCTTATGAGAAGTAGCTATTCAACCTTTTACCCAATGCATATGAAGTAGTTATTCAACTTTTTAATTTTTTATTTTTTTTAATTATTTTTTTTGAACATTATTCAACCTTTTAATGACTCATAAGTATCAAGTATAATTTTTTTTTTTTTTTTTTTTTTTTTTTTTTTTTTTTTTTTTTTTTTTTTTTTTTTTTTTGTTAAAAGGTCAAAACAAGTATAGTTTTTTGTGTGTGAAATACGTTTTTTCTCGGTTTTTAACAATATTTTCTTTTCCAAAATTTTCAAGGTATCCATCATCCTACACGTTTATCTTGAATTTTTGTATAAAGAAAATCTAATATACCTTTTGGTAACTTTTAAAGTAGTTCTAAGATAGTTAGGTAGTCTGTTGGGCGATGTTGTTCTACATTATTATATATTCTTAGATATAATTATTTATAAGTTTTGTATAATACAGTTTTACATATAAATTAAATTTATTTTAAAATTTTAGTATAATGTTCCAATATCTTTTATATAATAAAACAAAACCCCTGTTGGGAATTTTTCATTTCAAAAAAATTGGAACCATACTTTATTTAGTAATAATTTTATTTAAAAAAAAAGATTATTTTCTTATTAAGTAACATTTTATGTTTATCCATAACACAAGTAGAAGATAAATACAAAAAATATAGATAAGATATTTAAAAAAAGATTATTTCTTATTAGGTAACATTTTATATTTATCCACAACACAAGTAGAAGATAAATACAAAAAATATAGGTAAGATGCAATTCCCGGAATTTTTCATGTCAAAAAAATTAGAAGCATACCTTATTTAGTAATAATTTTATTTAAAAAAAAAGATTATTTTTTTATTAAGTAATATTTTATATTTATCCATAACACAAGTAGAAGATAAATACAAAAAATATAGATAAGATATTTTAAAAAAAATGATTATTTTCTTATTAGGTAACATTATATTTATCCACAACACAAGTAGAAGATAAATACAAAAAATATAGATAAGATGCAATTAACAATATGATTAAAATTTTTAAATAATTATTTCAAAAAATTAAAAAAAAAAAAACCCGCGCGTGCGCGGGCATTATAACTAGTATATATAACAATTTGACATTTTTTAATCTTTTGTACCTGTATATTATACGCAAGTCTTATACCATAAGTACAATTATTAACTATATTTTTCTTATACCATAAGTACAATTATTAACTATATTTTAAATAAGTTTGTTTTGTGTGTACTTATAAGTCGTACTTTTATATTTATACTTATAATTTCGTGCATCTACAGATTTTTAGGGCCCATTTGGTATGTGGGATTTGCTTGGGTTTTGGATTTAATAAATGCAAATCTAATGTTTGGTTATGTTTATAGGGTTTAAAATTGGGACTCAACCCCAATGGTCCCACACTTTTCAAAAGTAGAGGGGAGGGGTGGGATTTGATAAATATTCATATTTTTTATGGGTCCCACTTACATCTCTACTCTCATTATATCTATATTTATTTTTAATAATAATATTTTTTTTTTACAAAAATATTATATAAAACAATTAATACTATTAAATATTATTTTCTCTCTCCTACATCAAATCCAAATCCAAATCCTAATCTACAACTTTACCTTCAAATCTAAATCCTAATCTAAACTCATCTACAAACCAAACGGGCCCTTAGTATTATAATTAAATTATTTATCGTTATCCGTATTTTAGTATGTAATCCGTGTATGCACAAGTTATTAAACACGGATTAGGTACAAACAATGATTATAACTAATAAAAATTTCACAACTATATTTTCTCAGGTTTGAAAATATGATCAATTTTGTTTAATAATCTTTTTTGTTTGAGTAGTTTAATTTGAGATTTTAACATAATTCAAATTCATTAAACATAAATTCTTATATATGTTATATTTAATCTTGTTCATGTAGTCGTATGTTGGTGGTGTTTTTAGTATTACGATTAATTTAATAATAATAATTATAACAATAATAATAAACTTAAGAAAATAATAATAGTAGCAGTTGTTTATTAAAAAAATAAACCATATGGGGTTTTTGTTAAATATATAATATTTAAAAAAAAATTATGAAAATTGAGGATTTTACACGTAAGTCCAAAATATTATATTTAAGATTAGCCGCTTATTAACAGTTTAGGGTTTGAGCGTAAATTCTTTTAACTAATCAAATATAACGTTTATTTACAGTTAAGTTCGAAATTACACACACACGTGTGTGTCTATATATATATATATATATATATATATATATATATATATATATATATATATATATATACACACACACACACACACACAGATATATATATATATATATATATATATATATATAGAAAAAATCATGCATATTTTTGTTTTCTTTTCTCCAATTTTTTCAAAAGTTTAACCAAACAAATTCAGTTTTAAATTTTATTAGCAAATAGGATGGTTCAATTTTGCATTTGAACTCTCTCATTAGTCAATTGAAAAATCTATTTGTCCAATTATCTTCTCTTATTTTATAAGGCTACTCGTTTTTGGCAACTAGATAGGTTAATCGGTTGCCTTATGCAAAGAGTGCCCCCTTCCCCCTCCAAATACACGACGAAGGAAGGACCCCCAACTCGTTTTGCCCAATTCGATCGGCTAGCCAACCGAAATTTGCATTTGGTTTGTGTGTGTGTTTATTTTTATTTATTTTTTATTAATATTGGTGTGTTATATTTTTGGTTGTGTTTGGGGTTGCCTTACGGCTTAGAGTCATATGTTTGGTCTTAAAGAGAGAAGCTGATATGACGATGATTTGGAACGGGGACACCAAAACATTAGGTTACCATAACGACTTGTCTAACAGATTATGAACTCAACAATTTAGTAGGCAAACATGAAACATTTATGCTTTTAATTATAAAACCAATAAAACTTTTTCATTTCTTAGCTCCAACATACATGTTCATAATATTTTTAATACAAAAATACACCATCTGCCCCTGAACTTTCTCAAAAGTGTCGCAGGGGCCCCAAAATTGAGAAAATCATCGTCATGTGTCCAAAACCCAACTTTTTGAGGCCGATTGCGTCCCTTGACCAGTTTGGTCTCAGTCAACGCAGGTTTTTAGTTTTATATTCAAGGGTATAATAGTCCATTCACGTTTATGACTACACCTTAGTACATTAGTTAACCCAACAGTGGATGTTGACTTGTGAAAGTCAAAATGGCCAAATCCAAAGAAACCAAAAATGCTGAGATTACTGCACCAGGTGTTCTTATAATGTACACTATGGAAATAAGATTCACCTTTTGCAACAAAAAAAATAAATAAATAAACACTCGAAACTCTTAGTAATTCAATTTGTTGCATTAATGCATAAAATCGCATAAACATAAAAAGAAAATACATTAACAAACTATCTAACAACTAAACTTAGGGGATGATTCTGGATCATATGCTTGATGTAAAGTGTCGTAGTCGGTTGTTTCCAAGTTCTCCTCGAGGTCCACTTGTAAATAGTCATCCTCAAGGTCCACTTGTTGAAGATCTTCATATTTTCTTCTTGTTTTAGCAAGTTTACGCCTGTAGGCTACATTCGTTGGTCTTTCTTTCATGCAGCGTTGTTCTTTTGTGTCCCACTGTTTCCTTTTCTTTACCACAACCTTAGTTTTTCCTTGAAAATACCAAGCTGTGGGATCTGCAGTTTCTTCCTTTTTTTTCTTTCATTTGCTTCTGATTTCTTGATCTCTTTGTTAAAGGAACAACATTCTTAGCAATAGCTGCTTAAGATGATTTTGCCATTTCAAATTTATTCGTGTTTGTAGTTTTTTTGGATGCTAAACTCGTGAATAAGAAGTGTTAGGTCACCATATTCATAACATAAACAACCATGAAATCTAAACAACAAAGAAGAAGAAGAAGAAGAAGATGGAAGGAACTCTAAGATATTTTGATATGATAAACTTTGTATTACTTGAGAACCAACAAGCCTGGAAAAAAAAAACCGGGTTCTTGATTGATTTTTTAAAGATAGTTATTTGGAATAAATGGATCTTTATGTTTTGTGTGATTTAGGCGGTGTGACTTTTCATAGCAAGTATTGATGGCAATGATGCTTTTCGTGATTCAAGATTCAAATTCATCCTAAGTAGGTACATTTTTTTCCATCATATCCTATCTAGCAAGTATTGATTGCATGCATGTGTTAAATATCATCACAAAAACTATATACTGTAACTACAACAATGGTCATGTTGGGTTGGTGTATGTGTCATTGCTGCTATGAATTTTTATGAGCATACATCATTATCATGTTACAGTACCACTAACGCGCTCTACTTTAATGACTTTTTTTTTCAGTTAGAAGGGAGATGAAGATACTACGATTGTTTATGCATTCACATATTATCAGTCTTTACGAGTTTCAACTCTAATCAAACAATATAATATTTCTCAAAACTCTAATATCATCTTAATTGTTTGGTATTGTTTATGTATTTGCAGTTCTGAGCTCCGTTCTTCGCTATTTTCATACAGTGCACTATATTATATATACATGTCCTTAATATTGACAGCAACAGTTTATTGCATTTACTTTAATATATTTTCGGTTACAGATTATATTTATTTTGCATATTTTATACAACTTGCAGTCACCGCTTACAATGATACCTCTTGCCACGAAAGTCGACAAGCTAGAGATTATAGTATGCATTCAGTTCTTTAGCTTACATTTTATAACTTACGTCTGAATACAAACGAAAGGATTGTTTAAACGCATACATGTATCTGATTTGATCTGTTGGTTGTGTTTCGAAGCTCCCGTATTTGAGCAACGTACAAGTCGAGCCAATTGTTGTGCAAATTGATAATCTTGATATGGTGTTGGAGGAAACTGACAATTTGGATGTATATAAAAATATAGAGGTAACTATTAGTTTGATATGGATGTTATCGTAACAGTAAAAAAATTATTTGGAATTCACTGCTATTTTGCTAACTTACTACTGTATTTTCTTTGTTTATTTGATAAATTGCGCAAACGCCATCCAGTCCAGCAAAAGGCAGTGGATATGGATTTGCGAACAAGGTTAGTGTCTTCCTATGGCACAGTTTCTAGCATTTTGTGGGGTTGTTGGCAATTGTAACCACCTAAAACTTTTGTTTAAAACATATTCTTTTAACCTAGAATAGCTGCTGAAGTTCACGACATCGATTCCTACTTGCAGCTTCAGTAAGGTTGGAACTTGATCTTCACACACTTACTAATCGGTGGGTACGACGACTGATCTATGTTGTTTCTTTTATTTTCGTACACAAACTAACTAATTGTGTTTTTTTTTTCATATAAAGTGTACAATGATGTGTTGACAATTCTTTTCACCCTCCAAGATGAGGGATCAAGCTATTGCTATTGAACATGTATGTACGATGGCTCAGGCCCTAACAACAAGGATACTAAACTCTTACTGGATTCTATTGAGAACACGATTCACATTGTTAAGCGCTTCTACAAGTGGACCAAGGATCTTCCTTTTGACCACAGACGGTATGTTTGCATGCCTTTTTATATATGAATTTTCAAACTATTTAAAAATAAATTCTTTAGAACTTTACCCAATACTTCCTTTTTTTCCCGTTTTGTTTTTTGTTTTTGTCACTATTTTCACACAGCATAAATATATCATTTGCCCATATTTGGTTTTAACCTCAGTAGGCCTGTGCATGTCGCCACCTCTACCAAGCAGAAACGTACATCGTTTCACTTGTGGCCAAACAACCCTGTTCAGTGCTCCATCCACTCACATTCAGTCTCTCTCATGCAAGATGGAAGAAATATATATGTACGTGCCACCTGTAAACAGAAACGATTTACTCTATGTGATCATCAAATCTGGTGATTCAGCATCTGTACTTCTGAATCTGCTGAGATAGAGCACAAAAGAACATTGATCATTGGATTATCCTGGGGCTGTATGGAAACAATAGAAAGAGGTATGCTGCTTGGATTTTGGGGAATGCCACAGTAGTTTTNATGGTGGCAACCGATGAAAGCGAAGAGAAAAATTAAGAAACTGAACCAATAAGGTAATTTTACACATTTATTTTTGTGAATATCTACCACTGAACATTTTATTAGGAAGAGGTGATGAGTTTCTTATTCTTTTTCATCCCGTGTTTGATCTTTACCACCCATAGCATGATATACAAAAATCCCAATTTGTGATGTTTTCATTTGTGCATTGTTAGCACGGAAAGTTTCACCATTAAAATCTTATTTTCAATCCGGTGAAGGTTATCGAAGCTTTATTCAAGGGTCAGTGGAGTGCAACAGAGAGGAAGCGTTGAGGGCCTAAGAGATGGCGGAAAAGAAGATGGAGAACAAAGACTTCTCTACGGCTCTAAAGATTGCAGTCAAGGCCCAACAACTTTATCCTGAACTTGAAAATGTTTCGCGTATGATTGTAGTATGTGAAGTACACATCTCTGGTGAAAAGAAAACCCACGGAACAAAGAAAGACTGGCATGGTATCCTCAAAGTTGAGCCTTCTGTTGATGAAGCAACAATTAAAAACAAGTACATCCTGTAAATTTTACTGGGGGCGGCCTGGTCATTTTCAGTTTACGCAGCAGCAGCAGTAGACGCCAAATGAGATTCGGTCAACTTTTTAGAAAGTTTGCCCATTTTGTTCGGTTAGGTACCAATTCTATAGAGATAATGTTCTTCACAAAGTTATTAACTGTCAAAGTTGCAAAAAATCCTTCACTACTTTTGAATTGACTGCCCAAAGTAGTACTGCTGCAACCAAAACCCAACAAGCTCATCAATAGACTAGGATTCCTGTTAATCTCACACAACATGTTTTCACCAAAAGAACAGTATATGAAAACCCAGTGAACTTAAAACAGATTAGGTAGCCACAAGGAGCTGTGAACAACAGAAAGAGTGAAAAGGTGGTGTCAGAAATGAGTGAAAGTTCTGACAGTAGCTCTGAATCTGAGGAAGAAGAAGATGTACACATTGAAAGTGACAATAATGGTGTCCCCGAAAATGTTGATACAAATCAATATTCTGGTGAAGAGCCTCGGAGATCTTCACATGCAAAAGAAATGTTTCTTACAAATAAAATGTGAATGATAATGACCACGACGACAGTGATGATGGCGCTGAAAAAGGAGTAGAAGACAAATTCTGGAAAGTGGGGTGATAAAAGAAGTGGAAGAAGATCAAAAGAACGACAATGAGAATAATAATAGTGTTAAAAATGATAATAAGTTTCCACACAATGATAATAAAGAATGTAAGGAGCCTAATTCAGTTAATAAAGAGGAAGAAGACAATACTGAAGAAGAATCAGAGCCGGAAACTTTTGAGTGTCCTGATCCTAAATTCACCGACTTTGACAATAACAGAAAAGAAGATAATTTTAGCGCCTTGGCCGATTACTTGCTAAAGGTTGCCAACCGCTCGAGTACCGGCTTGCGAGTTTTACAACCATGCTTTTAAGCTGTATGGTCCATCTCATTTATACTATTGTCATTTCTTAGTGCTAAATCAAGTTCATTTCTTTCTTGCAGGTTGCGACTAGACAGATTGCTAGCACTGGAATGGTGGCTCTTGGCTATGTTCAGAAAGTGTCAGAAAGAATAATAAGCTCATTCTTTTTTATTTTCAATCTCAACTCTGGATTCTTCATAACCCGATTATTATATTAAGGCTATCATCTTTTCTATTGGTTTCTTTGGCATCCGATTTAATGTACAATTACATGTCAAGCACTGCCAGCTTTGGCTATGATTATATGCTTCGTCAGGTAATTCCCAGAAACCTCCATTAATCATCATTGTCCATGTCACTCTTTAGAAATAAAATTCATCACAACCACATCACTGTTGTCTTCAATGATTTCAATTTCCAATTTCAACCTCCTGAACCTGTAGTTTAGTTGATGTTGATAATCATTCAAGCATATTTCTTTTGAAGGTATGCCTCTTTTATACGTTACATCTGTTTCCTGTGACATCCTATGTTGATGGCGGATTTATATGTGTTTTATAAATCATCCTGGATTTTGAGGTGAGCAACAACTTAGCAACGAGGACCCCATGTATAATGTAAAAGCAACTATTCTAAAGTCTAAAAAATAGTTAATAACTGAGATTTATAGTCACATTGTACACCAGAGTACCCGTGATCTGTGATCCCGTGACAATCATGCCCCAGCCGGGTACAATAGTGTTCTTGGACATCGTGGTACATAGTTTTAAAACGGAAAGTGATATTTCCAATTTCTATTCAAATCTGTTCTAGACGACCTTGGGGCATTCTGTCCAGATCCCATGACTACTAATCATTCTCGCTATTAGATAAATCTTTAAACATGGTGTTTGGAATGTAGACAATACAAAATGTTACATACTGAACTATTTATGCTATTTGGCATCAAGGCACTTAATATTATGCTTTTGCATCAATATCATATGTGTAGTTTGATCATTGTGGACAGAAATTAGCTAATGCTTCGTTATATGGAACATTGTCTACGTGGTGAAGGTATCTTGAGCCCTTCTCATGGTGAAGATAAGGTATGTACACACTGACTATTTATTTTATGCAGTGTTGCAAAAAAAGGTCTACAAGGCCGATTAATCGCTGATTAGGTGCTACAAGGCCACCGACCTTGCCGATTTTTGTAACTGGGTCAAACTAATAGGTCAACCATGGTCAATGGCGATCAACGGCGGTCAATGGTGGTCAAACTTGCCGGAAACCTATAAATCTTGCCGAAAGTACCCAAAACTCACTGTAAACTTATTTTGATCACTTATAGTAAATGTTTAAGTCTATTACAAGTTGTTTTTTAGAAAATACTTTGCCAAAAATACCTAAAACTCACCGGAAATACATAAAACTTGCCGGAAATAACTAAAATTTATCATTAATGTCAATCCGATTAATCACCGATTAATCCCGCCTATACCAATTATAAGCTACAAGGTGGTCGACCGCCCGACTACCGATTCGCGATTTTTGCAACCTTGATTTTATGTATTAACTATGAATTTCATATCAATTTACGGTTAAGAATTAGGGTCCCAATATAATCAGTTAACGTACGTGTTTGATGCTCCCTTATCAAGTATAATTTAATTCATTTGTTAGTTTATGCATATGTAGGTTACGCCCTATTGTAAGCTAAATTATAATAGTATATTCTCTCTCATTTGAGCTAAAATTAAAAATAGTGCATTATTATAGTTACATTTAGGGCGGGATTTTGCTTTTCTGATTATGCAATATTTCAACGTGATTATGAAGCAAAATTAGACTTTTATCCCAATAAAATACCCAAACATGAGTAAATAAATCAACCCGAAAAACAACAGATCACGAACATGATTATAAATAACACACAATGATAGATAAATGCATCTCGATAAGAACATTTGACATAGCACCAGACCCTACACTCACTATTGCATAAATACATGCAGCAACATATTAGTGGCGTTTGGATTAGACTATGCGAGTATTTGAGAAACAACTTATGTATATGCTTGCTGTGGTGTGTTTCGATTAAACTGAGGGGTGTGTCAAAGTTCACTGAGATCAATACTATGGTACATCTTTGCTGATTCTGCAACATAAATGAAAATAAGAGTGAGAAAATGTTGCAATAATCATCAAGCACCTCAAAGTGAGGTAATTAACACATGAACTAACACTAGAACGGTACCCGTGCAATGCAGCGGTGAGTACCGTGTGATTATATCGGTTACACGTTTAGTTGTCTTCATGCTTTATAAGTAGAGATATTAGGGATGGTTAAGTCTAATAATTTTAGTTTGAACAACCAACCGCTTCCTAATAAACTTCCTAACCAACTTGATTCCTAACAAATAAATTTTGAAATCTTTCCATAATAAGCAAGAAAAAAGTCTAAATTTTAAGCCTTTCTAATTATAGAATAGTCCCAAATGCATTATAATGTAGTATAGGTAAGTTTAACATAAAAGACACATTTGTGCCATCGAACTAACATCTTACATGAACAATTGGGCCTCGAGTTTAAATATTGCACAATGACAATAAATTGGGGTGTTTGGACGTCTAAATAATGGTTGACACACACAAACATATTGCTCAAAATGATTAAATAAAAAACTGACATGTGGCTGTTTCAACGGTTAGAATTTGAGCATGTATGTGGATTTGCTTATTTAACAATAGTTGACATGGAAGGCGAGTGGGGGAGACCTTACCACTGGCCCCTTTTGGGGTCTGCCAATACACAACCAAACCATTCCCACTATACAACAACCTGGAAATCACCATTCAATCCTTAAATCTTCATCGGCACACCTAATTATAAATCACAAGAGTACTAAATGTGTTTGCTGAACCATATTATTAGAATTGAACAATGAAAAAAAATGTTAATTTGTGTATAAAATTTATAACTATTCATGTAAAAGTATCTTGGGGTAAAAATAGGTATATATTTACTTTTGCTTCCTACTTTGGGATTCATATTCACATACATTACATGATATGGAAATTTATATAGTGTATATAATATCGTATATTCTTGCTGCAGGTTTGTGAGACCAGACGATTTTGACAAAGGACTTGATGGACAAGTGAATACATCTGCTGAGGACGCAGTAGATTTACAAAAGAATATTGGCTTTAGATCGCTTTTTTTGGACCTTGTCTCAGCCTCATAAAGCAGCATCATCATCATCATCAAGTGTAAATGACGAACATGATAGGAAAAAAAGGGTGTGGGGTAGAAATTTAGGGTGACCATTTAACTTAGACTTTGCAAATGCACCAGGGCGTTTGGGTTTGATAGGAGTTTAAAAAGATAGTTTTGTAAGTGTCACCGACATGCTACAAATATTGTCAACCCAGTTATAGTGTATTTATATGTTATTATAATACATGACACAATTATATTTAATTGTTAATATAATAACAATATCAAACAATTAATATATGTATGTATATATATTTACTAATCATTAAGTAGACTTAAATCTTAAAGAAATATCAATACAACCTCAAACGTTTATATGTTATAATAATTTTGCGTTAACTAATACTATCCAAAGAATAATTATAAGTCATGACCTCCTATCGGGCGGGCTTCGAATCCTTAAAAATATTTTCCTTTAACTAACACTATCAAAAGAATAATTATAAGTCATTGTCGTTTACAAAATCATTTTACATGTGATATATTTTTTTAGTAAGAGCTCTCAATTTCCTACAAAAAAGTGATGTGTACCACATAATTGAATTCGGGATCTTTTGATTTGTATCGAATACACTATTTAAATTAATAACCATCATGGGTTACATGAATGTGCTAGGGATGGTGATAGGAAACAAAAAAGGGATCATAGATCGTCTGAAGCTTAACAGATGCATTCAAGAGGCTTTTAGCTTTCACCAAACCAAATTCCCTGTCATGGTGTTTTTTCAAATAACTATTAATATAAGAAAACATAAAACATTGTTGCAAATGCGTATATTTTTTCAGTGGTCGGTCACCGTCTCTAAAAATCATATAGTATCTAAAAAAATATATATTATATATTATTTTCCTTCAACTAATAAATTCCATCGATAATTATAAGTCATGTCCGCCTATCGGGCGACCTTATCAACCTTCTTACGATAAAGGAAAATATATTAACGATAATTATAAGTCATGCCCGCCCATCGGGCGGGCTTCGGAAGCTAGTATATATATATATATATATATATATATATATATATATATATATATATATATATATATATATATATATATATATATATATATATATATATATATATATATATATATATATATATATATATATTTTAAATAAGTTTGTTTTGTGTGTACACACAAGTCTTATACCATAAGTATAACTAATAACTATATTTTAAATAAGTTTGTTTTGTGTGTACTTATAAGTCGTAATCGTACGGGATGTAACTCCTATGCCACATAATGGCTGTATATTTTGATACTTATAATTTCGTGCATCTACAGATTTTTAGTATTATAATTAAATTATTTATCGTTATCCATATTTTAGTATTTAATCCGTGTATGCACAAGTTATTAAACACGGATTAGGTACAAACAATGATTATAACCAATAAAAATATCACAACTATATTTTCTCAGGTTTGAAAATATGATCAATTTTGTTTAATAATCTTTTTTGTTTGAGTAGTTTAATTTGAGATTTTAACATAATTCAAATTCATTAACATAAATTCTTATATATGATATATTTAATCTTGTTCATTTAGTCGTATGTTGGTGGTGTTTTTAGTATTACGATTAATTTAATAATAATAATTATAATTATAATAATAAACTTAAGAAAATAATAATAATAGTAGTTGTTTATTAAAAAAAATAAACCATATGGGGTTTTTGTTAAATATATAATTTTTTTTTTTTAAATTATGAAAATTGAGGATTTTATACGTAAGTCCAAAATATTAGATTTAAGATTAGCCATTTATTAACAGTTTAGGGTTTGAGCGTAAATTCTTTTAACTAATCAAAATATAACATTTATTTACAGTTAAGTTCGAAATTACACACACACGTGTGTGTGTGTGTGTGTGTGTGTGTATATATATATATATATATATATATATATATATATATATATATATATATATATATATATATATATATATATATATATATATATATATATATATATATATATATATATATATATAAAATAGAGAGAGAGAGAGAGAGAGAGAGAGAGAGAGAGAGACAGTAGGGATCCAGTAAGAAATATAATAAAAATAAGAAAGATAAGAAAAGAAGAGAGGACAAGACACGACTCAAAATAAACTAAGACTAAAATTAAAACTCGCTACCTAAAATAAAAACCCATACTCGCTATGAATCAAAGAGGCAAACTCGCTAGGGAAAATGAAACCCAAACTCGCTACGTTTTTTATTTCCCCATACTCGCTACACCTAATACACCATACTCGCTATCTAGTTGAAACAAACTCGCTAAGCTAACCTAACACCACATACTCGCTAGCCCTATGAAGGAAACCATACTCGCTAGGGTCTATAGTCCATACTCGCTATGCATTTTTAATTAACCAAACTCGCTATGAAATTTTATAAGAAAACCATACTCGCTATTAAACCCTAACTACCATACTCGCTATTTTTTTTGATTTTTGAAAAATAAAACTTTACGTAAACTAAAAAAAACTTTATAAAAATTAAATGTAATTAATAAAACCTTAATAAGAACTTGTAAGACTCTAAAATAAGCTCAAGAATAAGCAAATCAACCACAACTTGTTTTGCAAGCCCTAGCTTATTTTCTTATTCTTTCACTTGAAAATAAAGACANATATATATATATATATATATATATATATAGAAAAAATCATGCATATTTTTGTTTTCTTTTCTCCAATTTTTTCAAAAGTTTAACCAAACAAATTCAGTTTTAAATTTTATTAGCAAATAGGATGGTTCAATTTTGCATTTGAACTCTCTCATTAGTCAATTGAAAAATCTATTTGTCCAATTATCTTCTCTTATTTTATAAGGCTACTCGTTTTTGGCAACTAGATAGGTTAATCGGTTGCCTTATGCAAAGAGTGCCCCCTTCCCCCCTCCAAATACACGACGAAGGAAGGACCCCCAACTCGTTTTGCCCAATTCGATCGGCTAGCCAACCGAAATTTGCATTTGGTTTGTGTGTGTGTTTATTTTTATTTATTTTTTATTAATATTGGTGTGTTATATTTTTGGTTGTGTTTGGGGTTGCCTTACGGCTTAGAGTCATATGTTTGGTCTTAAAGAGAGAAGCTGATATGACGATGATTTGGAACGGGGACACCAAAACATTAGGTTACCATAACGACTTGTCTAACAGATTATGAACTCAACAATTTAGTAGGCAAACATGAAACATTTATGCTTTTAATTATAAAACCAATAAAACTTTTTCATTTCTTAGCTCCAACATACATGTTCATAATATTTTTAAGACAAAAATACATCGTTTGTCCCTGAACTTTCTCAAAAGTGTCGCAGGGGCCCCAACCTTGGGAAAATCGTCGCCATGTGTCCAAAACCCAGATTTTTGAGGCCGATTGCATCCCTTGACCAGTTTGGTCTCGGTCAACGCAGGTTTTTAGTTTTATATTCAAGGGTATAATAGTCCATTCACGTTTATGACTACACCTTAGTACATTAGTTAACCCAACAGTAGATGTTGACTTGTGAAAGTCAAAATGGCCAAATCCAAAGAAACCAAAAATGTTGAGATTACTGCACCAGGTGTTCTTATAATGTACGCTTTGGAAATAAGATTCACCTTTTGCAACAAAAATTAAATAAATAAACACTCGAAACTCTTTCTAATTCAATTTGTTGCATGAATGCATAAAATTGGATAAACATAAAAAGAAAATAAATTAACAAACTATCTAATAACTAAACTTAGGGGATGATTCTGGATCATATGCCTGATGTAAAGTGTCGTAGTCGGTTGTTTCCAAGTTCTCCTCGAGGTCCGCTTGTAAATAGTCATCCTCAAGGTCCACTTGTTGAAGATCTTCGTATTTTCTTCTTGTTTTAGAAAGTTTATGCTTGTAGGCTACATTCGTTGGTCTTTCTTTCATGCAGCGTTGTTCTTTTGCTTCCCACTGTTTCCTTTTCATTACCACAGCCTTAGTTTTTCCTTGAAAATACCAAGCTGTGGGATCTGNATGTAAAGTGTCGTAGTCGGTTGTTTCCAAGTTCTCCTCGAGGTCCGCTTGTAAATAGTCATCCTCAAGGTCCACTTGTTGAAGATCTTCGTATTTTCTTCTTGTTTTAGAAAGTTTATGCTTGTAGGCTACATTCGTTGGTCTTTCTTTCATGCAGCGTTGTTCTTTTGCTTCCCACTGTTTCCTTTTCATTACCACAGCCTTAGTTTTTCCTTGAAAATACCAAGCTGTGGGATCTGCATTTTCTTCCTTTTTTTCTTTCCTTTGCTTCTGATTTCTTGATCTCTTTGTTAAAGGAACAACATTCTTAGCAATAGATGCTTAAGATGATTTTGCCATTTCAAATTTATTTGTGTTTGTAGTTTTTTTGGATGCTAAACTCGTGAATAAGAAGGGATTAATATAGTGTGTGCTAAATTAATAGCAGGAAGTTGGAAGGGTAATTGTTTTAATTTTCAAAAAAAAAAATAATAAATAACCAATTCATGTCCACATATTTAATAAACATAATTAATGTTAATACACAATTAATAAACATAACACACACATATTAATACATGCATTAAAGTTAATACAACCATACACATAGTTTAACATGTATTAATGTTAATATAGCCATATCATAGACATCTTCAAATGGCAATTCTAAACATTCTGCATCAGCTGTTAACCATAATGCCAAACACTCCGTACAACAGGTTCCTAAGGAATGTGCATGCTCAAGACAACACCCATCTCTGCACAAGACGATGGCCATGATGTCTAGAAGTCTATATAAATGTTCACATATGTAGTCTATATACTTTAGCAGCTTGTAAAGTAGATATATTAGTCACTTTTACTTTCCCGCTATTTTGTAGTTTTTAAAAAAGACTGCTGTTATCCAAGAAACCAAACACCCCTTTAACAGCAGGGGAAACACAAATAGTAATTCCTCCTTGCCCGTAAACCCTCAGCATTCTTTTAAGCACTTACCCTTATGAATTTTATTGTTTGTTGACTTCCTTAAATCAAAAATTCACAGGTAACCATAAACAATTTATGGGAGGTGATTTGCACACTCCCAAGATTGATTGGCACACTCAAATATTAAGTGTATTGACATTTATATCCTTACAGTGTGAAAATGATGTGAGAATATAAATATCAAAACACTCAAAATTTGAGTGTGCCAATCATTCTTGGGAGTGTGCAAATCACTTCTCATTAATTAAACATCAAATTTTTCGTTGATATGTTTTAAAAGATACAAACATTCATAAGACTTCCTTAAATCAAACATTCACAACCAACCATAAACAATTAATTAAACATCAAATTTTTCATTGATAGTGTTAAAAAGTTACAATCATTCAATACATCTGATTATAAAACATACTAAAAACATACAAACACCATAATCATAAACTACTTCTTTCCATTTCTCACCAACTGGTTCGAACTAGAGCTCTCTTCCCTACTTTCATTCCTTTCCCTTCTTTCCCTTCTTTGCTTCCTTTCTTTGTGTTGTTGAAAGATAATTTCAAGATCACTTATCCTTCTTCCCAAATCCGAAAAATTTGGCAACCCGATGCCATTACCCACTTGTTGCTGATCTACCACATTTTGCTGCTGCTCCACCACGTTTTGTGGCTGGTCCACCACATTTTGCTGCTGCACCACCTGACCTTGATCATCCCCCTTCTCCTGTTGGTCCTCCTCCTCCTCTTCATCTTCTTCCTCCTCCTCCACCTCATTCAATCCCAAAACCTCATCCCAGTAAAAGTCTTTTATCCGCATCTACTTGAGTATTTTTGTCCTCATCCACGTGTTCACCTGCCTATACGACCCATATTCTGCGATGGGTTCATACCCGAATTCATTAAACACTGCGTCAAACAACAAATAGTTGTTTAAGACGAACTCGTACTCTTCAGCCTCATTTTGAAACTGTCCATTTGCAACCATTGTTTGAAGTTATCTTTGAAAGGTATTTTTGTGTTTGTGCCTGTTCTTGAGTATACAATCGAGGGTATAAATAGGCGGAAGAGGTGGATGAACAGTTCCCAAGATGTTAGGCGGGAAAAGGGACCAAATGCGCCAAAATAATCCATTGTTAGGTTAACTAATGTACTAAGGTGTAGTCATAAACGTGAATGAACTATTATACCCTTGAATATATAACTAAAAACCTGCGTTGACCGAGACCAAATTGGTTAAGGGACGCAATCGGCCTCAAAAAGTTGGGTTTTAGACGCATGGCGACGATTTTCTCAAGTTTGGGGCCCCTGCAACACTTTTGGGAAAGTTCAAAGACCAACGGTGTATTTTTGTCTATTTTTAAAATGTTAATTTGAGTTGAATTGACATGCTTATTATCTCGATTGTAAGGGTAACAACTTTAACCGGCCTAATTAAGGAAAGCTACCTTGATGATACTTCATACTTTAGCTAGATAATTACTAGCATGTTATATGACGGTATGAGTCGTGACATGAACGCTAGCTACATGACAATTACTGAACTAATATAATGTTTTGATCGATTTGACATAATTTGAGTCGTTAGTTACTCGAATTTTAGCTATATCTCTAGTTACATTTACTTTACGGAGCAAGATAATATGTTTTAAGAGAAAGTTTACAAAGTTGTGATTGAATCACCGCAAGTGTCATATGTATGTTTGATATTATTTTTTGTACAATTTACGTGGATACATCATTCCTCATGTTTTAATGCTCGCTGCAACACTCGATGTGACCTCGTCGTTTACAGATATTTTATCACAAAATTCAGGTACGTATATTAATTTTAGCAGTGATCCTTCAAATAAGTTTGTAAGCAAACTCGCATGGATGGCGAGGCATTAAATTAAGGAAATTAGGGTATGTTGTTTGTATTATGGACACGTGTCGTCATGTTTAGTGGTCGGTGGCGTTGAATAAAAATAGAATCTGAAAAAATAAATAGTACTAAAAACTTTTGCGGCCAAGAGTAGAAATTTGAGCAGTAAAGCATATTTATACAATAATTTATAAACATCTAGAAACTTAACCCTTTATTCCTCCTTTCTACGGTGGATCCACGAACCATATTTTTATATTCACATCTCTTGTCTTCATTATTCATCTTTCATTTTATTATAACAGAAGTTTTAGTTTCTCACAAGGATTAAATCAAGATTATAGACTCTTATCATTCTAAAGTAATTGTACATGCACAGTTTAAAAAAAAAAATATTAAATACATCTCTATTATTTGTCAGGTTTCACACTTATTCACCTTAAATTTTTGGGCAATAATCGTTCATCAGTTAGTAAAAGTTAAATACAATTTATTTCCAAAGACTAACAATGTAATTTTTTTCTTCGTTATCTAAGTTTTTCTTCAAACATACATTTTGATAATATCAATCCCAAACACCTTTTTATTTATTTCATCTTCTTCTCGCCACCTCCACTACCTATCATCATCATATTCTTTCAAACACCCGTTTTGATATTTTGTGGTAGTTGAGAGTGATTTTATATTGATAAATATAGGTATTTTGTGATAGGTTGAAGTATTTTATGGTAGTTGAAAGTTATTTTATGGTGAGTGGTTTAGATATTTTATGGTGAGAAGAAGATGACGATGATGATGTCGTGAGAGGAAGATGATGAGATGAAGGGTGTTTGGGAGTGATTTTATTAAGAGGCGTGTTTGAATTGTAGTAGATAAAGGGGATAACAGAGAAAAATTACATCGTTAGTCCTTAAGGATGTATTATTTTTTTAACTTTTACTAATGAATGCATTTTTATTGCCAAAAGGTTCTGACATGGATGTTTAGTGTGAAAATTGATCAACCACATGATGTGTTTTGAAGTTTACTCTAATAATAATAAGAAAATTTGTAATGTATAGAAGTTGAACTACTTGAGGTATTTGTTAAATTTATAAAGTCACTAAAAATTATGGAAATTGATAATTTTGTTGTGAACAATATTGAGGGAATGAATAATCTTCTATTAATTCATAATGTCAAAATATACATGGGGTATATATAAGATAATATTAGGGTAAAAACCCTAATAGCTAAATGGGCCATGGGCCTCTTATTAGTTATGGACATCCACAATATAATGATCCATAATACTCCCTCTTGGATGTCCATATTTTAATACACTTAGGAATTGCTGCCTCATTAAAAACCTTGTCAGGAAAACCCAGTGGGACAAAACCATGACTAAGGGAAAAAGAGTGCAGCGTGTATTATCTCCCTCTGATGACTATATCACTTGATATCTTGTAAATAGGTTCACGAAATAATCACTTGATCGAGAAGTATCTTATCGCCTTTGATGTAACATTTCTTGAATATGGCAAGGCTACATTATCTACATGCAATAGTTGATATCTCCTTTCCTGAATTGATGTATGGTTTGATTAAGTAGCCGCGATTGTATGCTCTATCGGACGCCAGGAAATAGTGCCACCACTTGGGAAAATATATCTAACTTGAGACCGAACATGGTAACTTAAACATATATCCTGCATCTGCAAAACTAACTAAACTTGTTTTGATGGGTTAGTGAAATATAAACCCACACCCTTTGTATCTTGAAGATACCGAAATATTTATTTTACTCCATTTGAGGATTATGCCTCGTTAAAACCTTACTAGATAAAACCCAATGGGACAAAATTCTAGTGAAGGGAAAAGAGTACATAACTCCTTTATACGCTCGGGGATGTTGCCTCGTTAAAAACCTTGCCGGAAAACCCTGTGGGGACAAAGCCGTGGTCAAGGGAAAAAGAGTGCAACGCGTATCTTCTCTCCCTCTGATGATCACATCACTTATGCTCATTGAATCAGTGAAATGCACCTTAAAGTGTTTTGATAGAATCACATGAATAAATATTCTATACATTTTATTCACATATCCAATTTAAGGATTAAGATACATCATACATCTCATTCAAGTACATCTTTGTACCTCACATATACACAATCTAGTATGGTGCATTTAAATCGATATTGTGATCATCATCTTTATAAATCAAGGGAGCCTTTTCAACATCATGTGACCTCATAAACATGAGTGTCGTTTATCCATATAAAGATAGTTAGCATCTTTATGTAGTTCTCATGATGCACAAAGTTTTCATCCTTAAGATGTTCAATTCGTAATAAAAACAAACTTTGTCTTTTGTTTCAAATTCAATTTCCATGCATTCAATCACCTTTACAAACTATATGAAACTTAAACCATATGCAAATCAAGATAAAGTTTCATAGGCAAACATAATTCTTTATTTGGCACAATACTATACACTAAGCAATTATGACACATATGCCCAAAACATTATTAATTCAACACAATAAGGTAGTGTTCTCGAGAACCTTTGTCACATGCTTTTAAAAATTAATAATCACTAGCATGCTTCATGCATTTTATATCCAATAATACAATATCAAAACCACATGAGCTCTATTCATTTATCTTTTAGACGCATATCAATTATTTCTCATATTGCCAGACTTACACAATATTAAAATACATTATTGGATCCACCACATGTGAATATGCATCTGCATGATCATTTACAAGTCTTTGAGAAAATAAACGTGTGCCATCACTTGTAACATATGCATAATTTAATTTCACTTTCTCATAAAGACCGATACATATCCAATAAGTTTTATACATGTATGTATGAACTCTAAGTCTCAAACACATGTCTCATCACAAGAGACTTCAATCTTTCATTAGTTATTTGCGTCTTTACATCTTTTGGCCATTCATTAATACATCTGCACTTCCTGCAGGTATGCTTCCATGATCCTCACCATGATAATAGCGCTATCTTATTTATTTACATAATCATTACCATATCGACGTCGATTTGTTACTTTTCGATTCCACACTTTACTAGACATTACATTATATCATTTATTGAGATCTCATAATTTTTTTTACATACCCGGGGTTTTTTCCAATTACCTTCATGTCTAGTGTCTCTTTAGGAGGCTATGGGGTCTTTATTACCTCGATTCGACCATCTTAATTTTCTTGCTCCATTTCATTTATTCATTCGAGGACTTTACTTGGAATCGATTAGTCTATCATGCTGCAGCCATGCCATAGACTCACTACTAATCATTGGTTGTCATGTTGGGACATACATTATAATTGGAGCACTAGCAGCGTATATATGATCTAGTCACTTCTTTAGGTCACTAAACATGTCTGGCAATTACTAGATCTGGAATATAANTCGACCATCTTAATTTTCTTGCTCCATTTCATTTATTCATTCGAGGACTTTACTTGGAATCGATTAGTCTATCATGCTGCAGCCATGCCATAGACTCACTACTAATCATTGGTTGTCATGTTGGGACATACATTATAATTGGAGCACTAGCAGCGTATATATGATCTAGTCACTTCTTTAGGTCACTAAACATGTCTGGCAATTACTAGATCTGGAATATAAATTGTCCCTTGAACTTTAAGTTCATATTCATTAGTGTGAGGATCAACATTTATATCATAATTCATTCCATATCTCTCGCTGCTCATTCTCCCCCTGAATGAATTGTCAATTTCAACATCTTATTTTTTTATGCATTGTGGTGGATTTACAAGAAACATATATCACACATTTACAAAATTCTTATATGGGAAACATATGGTTCGTGACCATAAACCATTTTATTGGGGAGGATTCACTATAGATTGATGGCAAGATGCGGTTCATATGTCATAACATGCCCCATAAACTAAAAGTTTTGTTCTCACAGTATTATTGGCTTTGCAATCAACTGAAGACGTTTTATAAACGTTTCAACAAAATCAATTCGCGTATGAATATGGGCTACTTTTATGTTCAACACTTATTCCAATAATCGCCCGATACTTGAAAGTATTCACCGCCATTCTCAATAATATAATTTGGAAAACCGTGCTCGCATTTTATAAGTCGAGCCACTAATCACGCTAACTTTAAGTTGCGTATTTTATGATCATTTTGACGATGCATCGATTTTAAAACTCAAAATGATCCTTATGGCGGATGTATAGGCCTACATACATCCCCTTTATGTTATTTTCCAAAACTTTATACGACAAAGTCATTCCTTTAGTTTGGTGATGGTAGATGATCATTTAACTTCCAGTGAGAACAACCAAATCTATCTTCGAAGAAACTTATAGTTCTTCTATACATTTTGCATCATCATTGACTCGGGATGGTCCAACCGGTCATGTCACTCAATACAACAATCTTGGCTCATAAACTTATAGTTTATGACCACACATGCTTCTATTGCTCTTGACTTTATGTAAAAGTCGAATTATATGGAGAACTTAACACATCATCATATTTAAACTTATATTTCTCCAATCACATTTATATAAGCTCTGTGTAGCTTCTCACAATTATATTAATATGCAAATTAGCCTATTGCAATATCAAGTAATAAAGCATGTTTTCTACAAGTGAAGTTGCATTATTTATGCAATACATACATGGACATTAATCAATTAACTAACTGTCTCATGCAGGCAAATAAAACAACATGATACATAAATCACACATATATGACAATATCATAATCAAATCCGACATTTACATAAATTATTTTCATATTTATGATGACTTATTGTCATTTATTGTTGGTTTATCTTGCTAGGAAAAGAATGAAACTCATCATTTTATTCAATGTTTATCAATAGCAGTCCAAAACTTTTCGAGTACAAATAATACTAGCAACTATTGAATATTAAGGAGGCAAAAACCTAGTTACGTGAGGAAGATACTAGTAAACAAACAACTCCCTATGCCGAGTGATGATCAATTGCGATTGATAATACTATCACTAAATTTTCTCATATTATCAAACTGTGCCGAGCACCATAGAATAGTTATACATGTTGGGAATCTAAACATGTACGAATACTTAATACTATAAAAACTAATAATCACAAATAAGTTTTATCCTTAAAACAAGGATTCGATGATCAAGAATATTTTGAAGTTTGAACCCTTTAAAAACAACAATCCAATGATCAAGATATCGGCTAAAAATCATAGTTTATGCAAAGCATGACTAAGATAAATTCATATAGCTTAATAACTTCTAGCATGTCCATGGGCAAACTCATATAATGCAAATTTAAGTGTATAGACAATCTTAAAGGTCTCAATACTTTGTAAAGCTATAAAATTCCATCAACACAGTTAGTTTATATCAACATGTTTTGACAATTAACGACGAGGCAAGATATATATAATACGATTGTACTAATAATAACAATTCTATCAACATCATTACCTTACAAATAATATAATAATATCTTCACAAGTTAGTCAGTGATTTTGGATCACAACCTACGTAACTTAGGAGTTGGGAACCAAATATAAGTCATATTACAATTAGATGACAAGGAAAATATAGTAACGAAACATAAGACAGTTTGTGTCGTTTTATTCTAGATCAAGATGTAGTGTTTAATAGGATGCTTCACCCATCATAATCATGTAAATATCATTCATATTCGTAAGTAACTAACTGGACATGATATAGTTCATATTCGTAAGGTATCTACGATACACCCATGTCATATAAAACAAGATTTCAANCCGTGGTTCTTGTATATGGTTCGCATCACATTGATGCGGAGATGGTCTATCCGGTCATGCCAAATAATAAACAATCTTGGCTCATAAACTCTATTTTATGACCACATGTACTTCGATTTGCACCTTACTTTATGCAAAAATCAAATAATATGTAAAATGTAATACATTATATCAATGTAACTTATATATCTCCAATCAAACTCATGTGAGCAGTTTTATAGATTTCACATATATTATCTCGTTAGCGATATAACATTATCAAACAAGAAAATATTTCTATACTCTTGAAATTGTACTATTAAAAGAAAATATATATGTAATCAACCTATTAATAAGAGATGTGATACATGGACCTAATAAATAGACCTAACCGTGGACCTACCCCATTAATAATTTGTACATTTTATTAGGCCCATCTATCATTTTTGTATTAATAAAACTTGATATCACAGAACACTAGCATATGCTCCATAGCAAGTTATACTTCGTATCATACTTTTGGTTTTAAAATAATAATCGAACTTTCAAATAAACACAGCAAGATATATACAAAATTATGACAAAAGCATATTATACCTCCATAAATGCATAACCATCCATCGATCTCAAACATATAAATGAGAAATTGAGCATGCCATATAGTTATTTCAATAGAAGCATGTTGACGATTTATGTTATTGCAACATGTAACTAATGCACGTCTTACTCATTATAAAATAGCAAATTCATATTTCTTATAGATTACCTTAACGCCACACAAATCAATTTCATTCACCAAGTAATATTCTAATAAGTGAAAGTGATATTATCTATAACCATTACCAATTTACACATCTTAAATTAGTCAATTTATTCAAAATCAATGCTTCTATTCGAACAAAATAGCTCTTTAGCGTCTTTCACACACTTTAATATAATATTCACATTAGCCTATAACATTATCAAATAATAAAGCATATTTTCTACTAGCAAAATATGTTATTAATCAATTAATCAAGTGTCTTACATGCAAACAAATAAAATTACATAATAAATAACTCATGCATACATGCCAAACTCAATTTCACAATTAGAACAACCAAGAAAATTTATATTCACCTCTAATAATATTCTTTGACAACATTTATAATGAGTAATGGCATTGCATATTTTTGTTCATTCATAATCCAACATTTGTATAAAATGATTCTCGTGTTAATCATGATAGTGTATAAGCAAATTATTCATGCAACTATACCATAACGATCAATCATGAATGTAACTATTGCAATTTATATTAGTTTCTCTAAAGGAATTAGTATGTTTATTCATGATAGGGGTGTATCATAATTTATAAGCAAATTATAAGTTACATGATATTAAAGCAAATCAATAATCAAGAACTAAAGATAAAATCATGGACTCATAAATTTAAAGAGGTATAGTAAAAGAGTAAAACACAGGAACAATTACAAGCGAACTTCGTTACACTTCACATGATTCTAACAGCACATTTATTCATTAACTTTAGATTTCATGGTTTCAACTAATAAATTACGCTACATCTGCAAGAATATTGTATAATAAGGCTTTAAGATTTGCCTCTTGGATAAAAAGTTAATTTGAAATCAGAATTCATGAACTTGAATGAAAAACAATTATAGTGCGAGCACTCCACGTTTCCTTTTGGGTTTTCAAAACAAAAGAAACTTTCATAATAAGGATGCAAAATACTAATTCATTATATTATAGTACATACTAACATAAGATTGAAGTATTTTGGTGCTTATTCAACCTATTAATAATAGTGTGTTACATAAATAATAAGTGTTTGTCAAATACGAAAATAAATATATTCGTTTAATATTTGCATAATGAAACAAAAATAGCACATCCAAACACTGTTGACGGTGTGCACTTATTAAGTTATTATTATATTAACAAAGTATATCCTGAAGAAAACAAGAAGCTATAAGTAAACTTTCACAGTCTACTTGTAGACGATAAGTGGTTCGTAGCATACGTTCGGGCACCGGAACAAATAAAAAAATATTTATTTAATAAATAGCACAAGATATCTGCTAGGATATATCGTACGTTAAACCAATAATGTTTGCAATTATAGCTTGCGTCTTAATCGTTGAGTTAAAAGAATCTAAATGCACTACCAGTAAAAATTTGATTGGACCCCAATTGTTTGAGACATAATCGCACTATTCTAATCTTAGCCATGTAACATTCTCAGGAAATAAAGTTTAATCGCACCATAACAATATCATTGAATTTAATAAATAGTCACATACGTAAACTAATCATCACTTTAAAATATAACCGTACCTCTTTAAATCGAAAGACAATATACGATCAAAAGAAAAAAACGTACCTTTAGCGATTTAATGCATAGCAATCTCATTGGTTTTGTTCAGTTACGTAAATAATACTCGTAAATATAACATAATCAATGATGTTATTAATTAATAAGTAAGATGTTAACTTATTCAAGTAACAAACACGATCAATGTTGATATAAAGAATTTAACACTTGCCTCAAGAAAATAAAATCGTAACTAAATAGATACGATGAAAGAAATTTAAAACCGTACCTTTAAAAACCGTAAAATATATGAAGAGCGTGCTGATAACGTGTTGTGAACAATATTGAGGGAATGAATAATCTTCTATTAATTCATAATGTCAAAATATACATGGGGTATATATAAGATAATATTAGGGTAAAAACCCTAATAGCTAAATGGGCCATGGGCCTCTTATTAGTTATGGACATCCACAATATAATGATCCATAATAAATTTCACATTTAATTCTATAAAATTGAAATAAGGATTAGCCCATTTTAACACTTGTAGAATTGATCGTAAATTTTATTAATCACCTAGAGTATATCGTCATTTTACACTTAAGTCCACAAATATAAAAAAGAGCTCAACGACTTTTTATTTATCTTCTACAAGACTTCTAACACGAATTTATCAAAAGTTTGACCAAATCAATTCAATTTACACGTTTTTTTTTTTTTTTTTTTTTTTTTTTTTTTTTTTTTTTTTTTTTTTTTTTTTTTTTCAATAAGAGGGCTCATTTTTTCCATGCGGTGAATTGAGCTATCCTATTAATCCAATTTGGTTGCGGCCAAAATGCTAATCTTCAATTTTTTGATTTCTCTTATTGCTAATCTTCAATGTTTTGGTTATGTGGCCCCTAGTTCTTTTCTTTGCTTAGTTTTAGTTCTTTGTAATGTTGTTCAAGTATTGTATTTTGAGTACTCCGTCCCAAAAGGAGAGTCTACAAACAAAAAATGTAGAAATTATGATATGTGTAATTAATGTTATTTTTGATTGATAAAAAGTCATTTTTACCCTCATAGTTAATATGAAATAAAAAATGAGTAATTAATCCAAGTGTAAAGTAGGAAAACCAGTTATAGTTATTGTCCATATATAAAACTGGACATTTATTTTGTGACATACACAAATAGTAAGATGAACTCTTTTTTTGAGACGGAGGGAGTAGTATTTTATATTGTATTTCTAGTCCGGATTCCTCTCTCTTTAATTATCTCATTTGAAGATGAGGAAGGCCATTTGTTTGTACCTTTTTTTTCTTGTAATTTAATATATTGCTGCATTTCTAAAAAAAAATAACAATAATCTTGATAAACTAAATTCATCCTAATAAGTGGAAAATAAATGTAAATAAATACCTTTTAATATGTGTTCAAATATTAGTTAGGCATACTCTATGTTTCTTTAATTTTGGTAATCTATACTATCTATAATGGAAAAATGGTCAAACTTGAAAAGTTGAGTCTTGAAAGTTGAGTATTGAAAGTCAAATGTGAGAGAAAATTAATGTAATTAATACTCTAATTAAAACACCCAATTACTTAAAAATACAATAATTTATTCACATTGTACAACCAATTAAAAACATATCTATCAAATTAAATACAACCAATTAAAACACACAAACCGGGTTGACCCGGTAATTTGACCCGTTTTCGACCCAACCTAGCAAGTTGACCCGGTTTAAATCGACCCATTTTTCGACCGGAGCGGTTCAACCGGTTGAACTACCCGGGTCGAACCGGGTTTCAAAACATTATCCATTACTTAAAAGTACAATGATTTATTCACATTGTACAACCAATTAAAAACATATCTACCAAATTAAATACAATCAATTAAAACACAAAATATCCTTTACTTAAAAGTACAATGATTTATTCACATTGTACAACCAATTAAAAAACATATATACCAAATTAAATACAACCAGTTAAAACATAAACCGGGTTGACCCGGGACGCTTCAAACCCGGCGGATTGACCCGTTTTCGACCCAACCTAGCAAGTTGACCCGGTTTAAATCGACCTATTTTTCGACCGGAACGGTTCAACCGGTTGAACCACCCGGGTCGAACCGGGTTTCAAAACATTATTTTTCGTTTATAACTTATAAATTTTTTTTATCAATAAACTATTTGTCGCTATAAAATCCCGTTGCTATGCACGGGTACTCGTCTAGTGTAATAAAATATCTGATGTAGCGCCTTTTAATTTCACACCCACCAAAATATATTTAAACTAGCTTACAGACCCGTCAAATTGACGGGATTTTTAACGGAATTTTTAATAAGGAGTTATATGTGTGAAATAAAGTAACAAACAACAACGAATGTAAACATGTTCCATTATTTTTTGAAGGAAATAATAAGTAATATTTTAATGATACAATAAGCAATTTGGTTTGTAACTATTAGGAAAATAAACATGCATGTATGAATAATAATTGTTACAATAATAATTCTGATTTTGAACTATTCATCAACCCTTTAGCTCTTCTTCAAATCATCATCAAACATAATTTTGAGCTAACGTGAAAATATAATTATGAGTAGTGCAAGGAGGAGGTTGCCAAACATAATTTTGAGCTAACGTGAAACACACCTTGAATCACCCGATACTCGTTGAGGGACACCAATCTTGTCTCTTGAAGTAATAACATTATAGTATAGATACCACTTGAACATTGATTATAATCCTTTAGTTTTCGAAATATTAAATTCCTCTAATATGTATTAAAAGGTAAAAGCAAACTCTACCCTTTCTAAAGTCCCGTGAGCAGGGACGAAAACAATAGTTGTGCATGTCATACTACAATTCACATAACCAAATGAGACTACAAACAAAAGATGTATAGAATAATTATCTAGAAACAAAGTAAAAATAGATCACGGGGAGTCTCGGGCTTCAACTACACAAATAATATAATTAAAAAAAAAAAACTACTGTACTTTTAATTGAAATATAGTATAACTATTTTTATGATCTCACTTGCACACCATTTTGGTTAAAAAAGTTCAAACGTAAAGTGCTTCATGTCCATCCGACCCAACCATATAAAAAATACTCGCTTTGACCCATTACCGATACCACCCAACCCACTCAAGCTCTTACGTTTAAATAAAAACTGTAAAGGAAAAGAACTAAATTCACTCGTAGTTTGAATCACCTTTAACTTAAAACATATTAAAACAAACAAACTATATAAGCTGTTGCTTTACTTATCCACCATAAAATATTTTGTCAATGTATTCATACATAACATTGGGTTCAAATGTAATTACCCGTGAAATGCCTCGTTAGTGAGCGTAAATCATAACTAACATAGAAAGGTAAAAAGAACATAAAATCATTAGTAATCCCAAACACCCCCTCATTACTTCGACATTATCAGACCTCCACGTATTTGAACAATAAAGGGTAAGTTGTCATGTGTTTTTTGTTATATGGCAGGCATATAAGGCCCATTTAACCTACCTCCAATAGATACACTTGTAGGGTCATCTTGACCACCAGCAAATGCCTCTAACGCGTCTGAGAATATTTAGTCCATGTTGCAAGCTTCTCCAAGACCATCCCTATTGCGAATTATATAAACATGATTATATACATTTAAAATATTCTCACAAGCATCCACAAAATGGCGTCATAACTTACATATACTTTTTGCTCCCTCTGTGTAGTTTCTGACAACACATTTTGAGCTCATCCGTCGTTGACTCAATATACCGCACCTATTCGATGATGACAACAATTTAGAGAAAAAAAATATCTTTTTCATTAACTCACAGAGGTTGTTTCGTGTTGCTTATTTTTTCAGCTTGTCTGTTGTATTTTTTTAGCACATAAGGGCTCCTTCACCTACCTAATCAACATCTCCTTTTCACCCGGAACAACTACCCAGTATGCTAACTAAACATGTAAACACCATATGGGAATATTGTGGTTTTTACTTATCTCCTTGCTGGACCATAACATGTAGATTCCAGGGAATTTTAATGTGAGAATAAGTAGCTACCAACTACCAGTTTGCTTGTACAGTTTTGGTTCATTTACAGTCAAAAGATTTGTAATAAGTAGCTATCAATCCGTTTTCTCATGTAATTTCTCATTTACAGTACTCGTACCCCCTTTTGACCCGTTACACATAATCTAAATGCATATCTTTTTACAAAGCTATTTTAAATGGTGAAAGCCCATTGACTCGTTACGATAACCAAAATGTTTAACTCATTTACGTAAATGAGAACTCCTTCTTGGCAACAATGGACCTGTATTTGATAGTTACCCATTCCCAGAGTTTCAAATGGGTAAAATATCTTTCAAAAAGCTCAAAAAACATAAAAAAATAACAGATCTATGGATCAAACATCCGTGATCATCAAAACCATCATTAAGACTTAAAAAATCAGTAAAAACCAAAAAATGCACATTCACATACTACAAATGCTGAAATTTCATAAACATTAATAAATCATAGTCTTGTTGCTATCTTAGTCCAACAGTTATACTACAGATTACCCTATGTTATTTAACATCTTTTATCAGTTGTAAAAAAATCCAATAAGCATATTAACATAAACAGTTGTTCGAATGTTTGGCGCGTCTTGAGGTATTTAATAGGTAAAATAATTAAAATTTTCCCAACACTCAATTTTAATTATCTTATTACTACAACTCAAAGAAGCAAAGNGAATTATATAAACATGATTATATACATTTAAAATATTCTCACAAGCATCCACAAAATGGCGTCATAACTTACATATACTTTTTGCTCCCTCTGTGTAGTTTCTGACAACACATTTTGAGCTCATCCGTCGTTGACTCAATATACCGCACCTATTCGATGATGACAACAATTTAGAGAAAAAAAATATCTTTTTCATTAACTCACAGAGGTTGTTTCGTGTTGCTTATTTTTTCAGCTTGTCTGTTGTATTTTTTTAGCACATAAGGGCTCCTTCACCTACCTAATCAACATCTCCTTTTCACCCGGAACAACTACCCAGTATGCTAACTAAACATGTAAACACCATATGGGAATATTGTGGTTTTTACTTATCTCCTTGCTGGACCATAACATGTAGATTCCAGGGAATTTTAATGTGAGAATAAGTAGCTACCAACTACCAGTTTGCTTGTACAGTTTTGGTTCATTTACAGTCAAAAGATTTGTAATAAGTAGCTATCAATCCGTTTTCTCATGTAATTTCTCATTTACAGTACTCGTACCCCCTTTTGACCCGTTACACATAATCTAAATGCATATCTTTTTACAAAGCTATTTTAAATGGTGAAAGCCCATTGACTCGTTACGATAACCAAAATGTTTAACTCATTTACGTAAATGAGAACTCCTTCTTGGCAACAATGGACCTGTATTTGATAGTTACCCATTCCCAGAGTTTCAAATGGGTAAAATATCTTTCAAAAAGCTCAAAAAACATAAAAAAATAACAGATCTATGGATCAAACATCCGTGATCATCAAAACCATCATTAAGACTTAAAAAATCAGTAAAAACCAAAAAATGCACATTCACATACTACAAATGCTGAAATTTCATAAACATTAATAAATCATAGTCTTGTTGCTATCTTAGTCCAACAGTTATACTACAGATTACCCTATGTTATTTAACATCTTTTATCAGTTGTAAAAAAATCCAATAAGCATATTAACATAAACAGTTGTTCGAATGTTTGGCGCGTCTTGAGGTATTTAATAGGTAAAATAATTAAAATTTTCCCAACACTCAATTTTAATTATCTTATTACTACAACTCAAAGAAGCAAAGATATCGTACTGGTAGCTTTCAGTAATAACTAATAAGTTTATCCTTTACCAGTGAATTCCAGCCATTGGCTTCCCATCTGACTTTATCAGATTGAGCCTGTCCAAACCCTTTATTTTCCTCTGAACATCCTTAGGAGCAGCTTTCCCTGCATAATAAATTGAAAACAAATTGAAACAAAATATAAGTAACATTATTTTCTAAACGATAAGAAACTTACAAATTGTACTGCAGTTTTATGTACAGATCTATACCGAGATAATCCCCATCCTTTCGGCGAACAACCAATTCATATGCAGCAAGCGCCTACAACCTTTCAGTGACTAAATAAGTTTAGGCATAAAAACATACATAGAACATAAACTACAAATAATCTTTTTCAGCTTAGATAGCATACCCTTGATAAATTGTACCATATAACATATAAAAGAATGTCCATACCTCGCCCAATTGTTATTGTAACATATAAAAGAATGTATTCAGCAGTAACTTTTAAAGTCAAAGAAATCACAATATTGTCCATTGTTGTTTGTTACTTTATCACCTTCGGGTGTCTCAAGACATCGATTGTTGCACATACATGCCACTTGGCAGCCAGGCATGTCGCGCCTTGTGCCTTGTGAGTGATCCTAGTCGCACTTCGCAGTAGTATCATTAAACCCGCGAGCAGGCTTATCCTATATTTTTTGGTAAAGAAATATAACTTCTATAATAACATTTGGCAAACTGATTTTTCTTATGAAATCCTATATTTTTTTGCAAAAAGTGGTTCATGTCAAGCTTATCCATTACATGAATTGGAATGAATTTGGAATATCTTATCTGGAATTGCTTATCTTCTTAAAAAATTATGGTACCTGCTTATTCTTGAGTGCTTATTTGCTCTATAATATGGTACCTGCTTATTCTTGAGTGCTTATTTGCTCTATATACGCAAGATAACACAATAAGAGAACCAATGTATTTGTAAAAATATTGACTTATATGGGAGAACTTGAAGGAATGCAAATTGAGTATTAAAGGAATTAATAAAACATGAATTGTTTCTAAATTTCAACATGGACATAGAGTATTAAATGAACCATATTAAATAGCAAGTAGCACAGTATCGATACTCTTTCTATGGCTCAAAATGAAGCTAAATTTAATGTTTAAGATCTAAGTTATTTGGCCCATCTTAATTAGCGAAATACGTACTATATGATGAAAAAAAAATCCAACTCCAAAGCAGGTATTTTCAGAACTAAGAATAGAGTAAATAAACCGGAAATGGGTAACAATGACCAATTCCCAAATACCTGTTCCATTGAATAATACGTGTTTCCAACAGAATCATTTACAGAAGACAGCTTAGCACAACCACCCTTAAACCCCTTAATCGTAATGGCATAAGCGATTATGCCCTTACGATTAAGCTTATGCCATTACGATTAAGGGGTGTTTGGACGCAATCGAGGATGTTGTGTGGTGCACTTGTCGTAGATAGTTGTTCCTATATCCAACCATATAACTTGTTGCTCTTGGGTTTTGTCCAAAAATGTAACCCACCTGCATAAATATCACAAAAGGGTCCAAAAGATTAGATTTTGATGACTAACCTACTAATTCATCTTTCATTGTTATAATGTTTCACATTTTGAACAAAGTCATCATCAATTATGATGAGGTGAAAAGTGTACCCATTTTAGGGGATCATTTAAGCCCTAATTCGAGTTAATATGATCAAATATTGCCCTAAATCGTTCCTTTTGTCATTTTAGGTACTTTTGAGAAGAATTCTGGAAAACACATCATTTTGGATATTTTTGGAGCATAAAGTGAAGAAAACGACAAAGTCTCAAAAGAATGCTGGAAATCATTCCTGAAGGCGTCAGAGTCACAGGGTGACGCCGTCAGCCAACCAAGACAAAGGAGTAGATTTTAACTATACGTGACGCCTTAAGAAGAAAATGTGATGTTTACACCTTACGGCGTCAGGTGTTAATATTCCTAGGCCGTCAGGTGTAATGCTAAAGAGTGACGGCCCAGAGCAAGTTTACAAGTGACGGCGTCAGAAGTAGATCTAGGCCATCCGAGAACCCTAATGGCGGCGAGCTGACGGCGCCAGAGCGTATAAGCTGACGCCGTCAGAGTGTATTTTCTATATATACTTTTCTATTTTTCATTCATTGGTGTGCAACTTTTGGGAACAAAACCCTAGACGACTTTGACACCTTTTTCAAGGGTTTTTCACCCTTGATTCTTCCATGTTCAATTAAAGATAAGTCTTCATTCAAATTAATCAATATGTCTAT
>LBNU01022809.1:7614-21156 GCA_014162995.1 Artemisia annua
AAAAAAAAAAAAAAAAAAAAAAAAAAAAAATCCAGTAACTAACATTGTATTCAATCCAAGTAAACATCCTTTGAAAATCACAAAATCCAAATGGCATTTTCAGGAGATTATTATTATCAATTCATTCCAACTAAAATTCACGAAGATAACCAAATAATCCAATCCTAAATTTAAAGCTTGTTTAATACAGAGTAGTACTATTAGAACAAAAGATACACAAATGCAGGAGGATGTTCATAGAACATAATCATGATTCATGAAGAATAAAACACACTAATTTCCAAAATTAGAAAATTCACATAAATCCATAAACTTGCACTTTGGATCACATGCAAGAAACCTAGAAATGGCATCAAAAGTTCACTAATATAAAACAAAATTTATTAAAACCCCAATTAAACATTACATTTTCATTGACTAAAAACTTATTTAGTTTCAATTTATTTGATCACCAAAATTTATAAACAATGATCCCACCTTCAGCAATCAAATCATATTCAAATTCTATAAAACGAATAACACCCATTACAGAACAACAAAAACCAATTCAATATGCAAATAAACAAGTAAAATTTATTTTAATAAGTTTTGCTAACGACAGCCCTTACGTAAGCAAATGATTTACATGACAATATCACGATAATTCTGATTGGATGATAATCTCACTCAAAAGAAGTGATACATACATAAATAACACTTGATCGTGATTGAATATATATTTTTTACAGCCAATTATAATAAAACATAGTGATGAAAATCTTTAGGATTGTCGTTAGCAAAACCCTTTAATTAACGAAAACTAAAAGTACGTATTACCAGCCAATGCCAACCACCAAGACCAACAGCTTTCTTAACAACACCTTGTAATCCAACAAGAACTGATTTTGTACGGTTATTTCCCGTTACAACAACTTTTGTATGACGTGGCAGTACGGACAATTCTTCTTCACTATTATATATTTCCTCCATTAGCATAACTGTCCGTACAAATGAGCAAAATTTTATAAAAAGATTATCATGAAATGATGACAAAATGTTATGAGAGTGGAAAAACACATGAAGAGTTAATGTGTGTGTTGAAGTTTACTTGAGTTGAGCAAGATGTTTATGGCGAATGAGAGAGTGACACGTGTGATGCAAAATAATGGAATGCCATGTAGCGGTTTTAATTATGGGTAGTGTGCAAGTTTAAGTTTTCTATATTTTTGACTCTTTGACTACTGTTGGTTTAAAGCAAAGAAGTGGGGGTCCGTGGTAAGTTCCGTTTTTACCATAATAACCTTGGGGGACAAGATTGTGTGTTTTTTGATTTTGATGCTAAAAATAAATAAATAACGTGTTAATCGTAAGCATTAGTAGTTAGTAGTAGTAGATGTAATTATGTAAACCAATGACGGAGGCAGGATTGTTCGGCCGTGTAGGTCAAAACAGAAAACTTGAAAAAAGTTACTGACAAAAAAAAACAATAAAAATTAAAGAGTCGTACAATAAGAGTTTTTCATTTCATCCGTGCACGACGCTTTTTAACATCATTAAAATTATCTAGAACACTATCTAAACTAAAGGTATCTGCAATTTCCTTTTCAATGATGATATTGCTACTGATAATGTGGGTATCACAAGGAATTGGGTGCTAGCAAAAATTTTGCATGGTGTTTACCAAAGTGTGTTTTGGGCTATTTTGGAGACTTGGGAGTTGAAAAAATGGTACTATCGTAATTAAGGATAAAATGAGGGGTAAGGCGCAACACAGAACCGCAACACCAAAATTCAAACGTGGGTCCGGCGTCGGCGCATGCGACTGTCTCCCGATCAACGTAAAGAGTACATTCATTGTAAATAAGCCCTTTAAGTTTATTTTAAATATACTTTAAGAGCTTTGATATGCAGGCCTAATAAATAGGCCTACTTGTGGACCTAATGCTTTAAATATTTGTANAATGAGGGGTAAGGCGCAACACAGAACCGCAACACCAAAATTCAAACGTGGGTCCGGCGTCGGCGCATGCGACTGTCTCCCGATCAACGTAAAGAGTACATTCATTGTAAATAAGCCCTTTAAGTTTATTTTAAATATACTTTAAGAGCTTTGATATGCAGGCCTAATAAATAGGCCTACTTGTGGACCTAATGCTTTAAATATTTGTACAGTGCATGCACTGTACAAACATTTAAAGCATTAGGTCCACAAGTAGGCCTATTTATTAGGTCCACCAAACATTTCCCATACTTTAAATCCTCAAAGTTTTTGATAGTTTTATGTACAGTAGAATTTAAAGTAGGGGCGTAGGCAATTGCATATATATACTCACTAAAACTTTCATATTTGCATATATACTCAAAACATGCTTAACTTGCATTATATATCATTAATTAAAAACTTGTATTTTGAAAAAATATATAAATTTTTTAGTTTTAGTGAGTGTATATGCAATTCTTCCTTTAAAGTATTACACGTATATAATTGTTTTACTGTAATGTGCAAATAATGAAAGGAACACGATTGGAAAGTCAACATTAGGTTAAAGAGATGTTAACTACAACGTAATACATAAAGCATCTCTTTAAGTTATATGTACACGGATTAAATGATATATTTGTGACTGTTTTTAAACCTTTAACTTTACTATCTTCAAGATATTAAAATTGGGAATAATTATTGTAAGGTTGTAATCAAGCCAAGCTGAGCTTGACATGGCTTGAGCTCGTTTGAAAATCATAAGGTATGCTTAAGTTTGGTTCGATAGCTCGACGAGCTTTAATCATCCAAGCTTGAGCTCGGCTCGAGTAATATTTGAATAAGGCTCGAGCTCGGCTCGAAAATCTTGAATTTATACATAAATATTGTATCTGATAGCCAAACTCATCAATAAAGTCAAGAAAATATGTAATGAACTCAATAGCAAATAACTTATACAAAACATTCAGGAATATTAGGGTTTAAAAGGTCCTTTTATGATATATATTTAATTACTATATTATACTCACATTAGCATTTAGGTTGTTTATATAAATTTGTATAATAAAAATATTTTATGTACATGAAGGCTTGAAAATCTCGATAAAAAGCTCGAGCTCGAGCTCGTTATGTGTTTCAAACTATTTTATTGGGCTTGGGCTCAGGCTTGAACTCGAGAAAACTTAACTCGATCAAGTCAAGCTAAATATCGAACTCGAATCGATTGATAAAAGAATAGCTTGTTGCAGCCAAATTAGGTACTCTTGTAAAGACATCAAAAGTCAACTTTTATTTCTCTCTTGTTATATCCGGAGTACTAAAGATTTTGCATTGCGTGGGATACAAATTTGAAATTATTCTAACAATCAAATAATTGTTGATGGGTTGGCAGGACCAAAATGATGAGTTTTTCTGCTCACAGGAATGCATAATTGGCATGTAATTGGTAGGAGTGGAAACGAGCCGAGCGTTTCGTGAAAAGCTCGAGATCGAATCGGTAAAAAGCTTGAACGAGCCGAGCCTAAACGAGCTCGAGCCTAAATTTGGGCTCATTAATAAACGAGCTCGAGCCCGAGCTCTTTACAAAAGGCTCGAGTAGGCTCGCGAGCCTAAACGAGCCCTAAAAATATATACGTATATATATTGTCTATACGTATAAACGAGCTTAAAAGTAGTAAACGAGCTCGAGCTTTATGTAATTAACGAGCCGAGCTCCATTTGAACTTTGTATTCTTTAAAACATTATATAAATTAGTCGAGCCCGAGCCGAGCTCGAGCTTGTGAAAATTTTCACGAGCCGAGCTCGAGCTCAAAATATGAGGCTCGAAACAAGCTCGAGCCCGAGCTCGAGCCTTATATATATAAACGAGCCGAGCTCGAGCTCTGTTAGGCTCGGGTTCGGCTCGGCCCGTTTTCACCCCTAGTAATTGGCTATGTTAAAACAAAAAAATACATTGTTGGCAATTAATTCCATCTAATTTCTATTCAAAGAAATAGGCAGAGGCGGAGCATATAAAGTGCTAGAAGGGGTGCTGGCCCTCCCTAATTTTTTGCTCACAGCTATCGATTTATATGGATAGAGGTACTTATAAAAATATTTTACGCTCCTAAAAACGATAGCTGTGAGCAAAAAATTTCGATATTGAAAAGAGCTAAAATGCAAAGAAGCCTTATTGTGGATCTTCATGTTCTAACTACACCAAATAAGAAAATATACAACATTTACTTTAAAACAAAACCGGTACTCATTTTCAACTTAGTCATACCTTCAAGTCTTTTACAAATACCCGAGCACAATACTTCCATTTATAAAGAAATGCCTAATACCATGGGTGCATTCAATTTTCACATGTGGCTGCAAATACTTCTATAAGAATGTCTACCATGGTAGTCAGTAGTTAAGCTAAGATCTTGTCTGCGTGTCATTCTAATCAACCCGATGAGCAATTTCTCCTCATGTCGACTGTGAGACCGCATGAGAGCATGGGCACCGTTACCTTTCTTTTGTCAGCATACAAAATAATCTAAGCTTCTAATTAACCAAACTATTTCTATGTTGACTTTACTATAAAAGTGAATCTCAATCGTAAACATACCTTTTCCTAGCTCTAGCGCTTAAACTTCAACATTAACAGAAACTAGTAGCTTAAACAGCATACTAGCATAGATTAAATGAAGCCCAGGAGACAAAAACAGAGCAAAACAGTTTTATTTAATATACAGAAGTCAGTAGCATTCACATACGATCTCTTACCAAATTTGAATTCAGATTGACTAATATCAACATTCGTGAAAACAGCGTCATGTTTGAGAAGTAAGCGCACATTTTGTTTACCAGAAAGAAAATATCACAGCATTGATCAAGAAATGTGCAGCTTTTCAGACTTTCATTTACGGCACTAGATAGTGAGAATATCAAAAGACATCATCGCACGAGGTATATATCACACCATGAAGCTGTGTTCCATCTGAATTTTTACCAAACACAATGACACTGATTTCACCATCTCCAGAATACAAGAGCACATCACAACGAATAAGTATCATAAACCATAAAGTGGACTAATCGTTTATAGAACACAAGTAATGTATCAACAAAGTAATCCATCATCTCCAGTCTTAACGTGGCATACATAAATACAGAAGTCTGCATCATAAATTTTACTATATATACATACGATGATGATAACCATCTAAATCATTCCTGAAGGTCTGCATTATCTGTTCCATGCGCAGGTAAACCCCCACATGAAAACTTTTATATAGACCATCGTCCTTGAATGTTTTGCAGGCGACACACTATTTACAAATTACATATGCCTACTCGGTTCATATAAAGATCTCTACATATATAACACTAATATATACCTAAATTCCGCCTAAAAAACAGCTCATTTTTGGTCCTTTGTATGATTATCGAACATAATCTTAAGCTATTTTACCCTAAAAGGCGTAATCTTGGTCCTTAATGCTGTATTAACGGTCATGCAAACCAATGAACAAACCTACTTGTTGATTTAGAATGCCAAGAAACAGAGATACTTCATCATCTTGCGCTTCTTGTGCCGATTAGCACGGTCCCTCTTTTCCTCTTTAGAGGAACCTTCTGAACTACTTGGTGATGGTGTTGCATTGACCCCATTTGAAGTGCTTGCAATACAATGATCTGCTGGATCATTTTGGGGTGTGGAGTTCGTTTTGGAGGTTTCTTCTTTACATAGTTTGGTCTCCTCGCCATTGTTAAGAGATTCTGTGGATAAAGAAACAAAAGAGCATGAGACATACATGGATAGGCTTACACCCTATTGGGGATATATTACCTGCTGCAATATGTAGGTGTGCTTTTTCTTTATAAAAAACGAACACCACATCTAAGAAGTTTGCAACTAAGCCCCCTTCATTATATCACACGTATATTTATCATCTATTTATCCCACATTCCCACACTTATTTAAATTTAAATGGCTCAAATAGTTGGAGATCAAAATGCAAGTAGCAAAAATTATTCCAATGACTAAAACCAACAAAGAAGATGTAAAGCTCTGATGTGAAGTTCACACACATTATTTCGTCTATCTGACATATTAAGAGTACAAGTTTATTCTAACTAAAACAAAATGTAACAGCACAACCATAAAATAATTTTCTTTAGTTAAACATATTTTTGGCAGGAGTATTCGACGCACATGATATAATTCGTGAGGGTAAATCTTTGTTTAGTCTGAGATAGAGAGATGGGAGATGTGAGATAAAAGACATGACATAAATGAGAAAATATGTAAGTTATTAAAAGGGATTTAAGTGTTTAACTATAAACTTATTAGAAGTGATGTTCCCTTTTTATAACACAAAAGCAGACAATTACATACATGTTACAGCAGGTAATATTTTCCCTTATTTTTAGTAATCATATTCAATTTTAATATTTGTAAACTTAAAACTTGAAACTACTTTTTTCTAGAATGGACTGTAAAATGAAACAATGCATTGTAATCCATTAATCATACACATTCATGGAAGTCAAGCTGGCAATAAAGAGTACACAGATGAACAGTCTCGATAAACTTTCCTCCCCGCTACCAACATGGCACACAATGATCAGGCCAATAAACAAATATGAACATGATTAAACCAAAGTTGCCTAAAATGCTGATTTTCATGAAAGTATATAATCCTGACGAAATGGGTTTTATATTTATAATTTTATATCATCAAAGCACTTGTTACAATATCTTTGCATAAACACATAGCAACAAGAACTAAGCTTCAGACGTGATTAACATTTGATATAAGACTACATTCAACAATTTAACGAACATGAAGGAGTATGGAAAAGGCAGACAGCAAAAGAAATGATAAAGAAGATGATATGAAACATACCTAAAGTAGTTGGTTGCACAACCACTTCTTTTAGCTTGGCAGGCGCAGATACATTCAGCTTGACATTTGAATCTTGGATTTGTGTGTCTACAGTGTCATCCCCTAGTTCACCCAATAGGGCATCCAAGTCGTCGAACAATTCTTCCGATGTCATACTCATGGTCATACAGCTTGAATCAGCAGAACTGGTGCTTCGCGATAGAGGAATATCAAGATCATTCAGCTCCAAAAAATCGCCACTCAAAGCATCATCTTCAATAGGTAGATCAGGAGATCGATTAGCAATGCCTGATGGCCGATCTGGAGATCCATTGGTGGTTGGTGATAAGGGATTAACAAGATCATTTAACTCCAAGAAATCTTCAACAGGCGGATCTGGAGATCGATTAACCATGGATGATGGTCCTCCCACGACATCAATATTCTTTGCCTACAAGATATCATCTAGTCATGTCACAAAGAAATAAAAAGAAATGTATAGACAAAACAAAACTTGGACATGACTTACCATAAGTTCACTTTTGGATATCTGTCCGCTTACATTGTCATCAACCATAAACACCCTGTATAGTGCTTTTTGATCCTGCATGTTAACCAACCAAACCGGCAATTGACTAGCAGGTCGGATTAAAAATATAAATAAGAAGGAACGTGCAACACTCTAGGTACATTGGGTCTGAATAAAGGTGGCAACAAGGGTTGACCTGCGAACTTTGTGTTTATTTTTCAATTAAAAAATCATTAACTATGATTACAAGAACAGCATTTTGACAAATAATAAGCTATATCTATGTGAAAAGCAATATAGAAGGTTGTCGCATTTTGGATTTGGGTCAGCTTTAGATCATTGACATGTTCTTCTTTTAGCTGAAGGCATTATTTGACCCGTTTGATAAAAAAACACAGCCCAAATTGACCCATTCATAAGTATATGGGTAAAAAATGACACCTCTAGGTCTAAAGGACAGTGTGCATACCGGCTTACTGGTAAACTTATCAGTTGCTGTGTATTTTTGCATAATCCAATTAGTCTTTTTTCCATCAGGGGATCGACCTTCATAGAAATTAAACGTTTTTCTCAAACCACTGATTGTGGATGTGGAATATATCTCACAAGCCACCCCTGTTGACTTCCAAAATCCGTTTACTGCATCAGTTTTTTTCCCAGACCATAAGTACCACACCTCGGCTGCAAAACAGTTGGCAGTTCAAAAAACATATACTTCTTGATACAGGTAATAAGCTCTATTGGAAAATAAAGAAGCTATAATATGGATACTGACCAGGGAGATTTGAGGGTGTGAATTGGTAAGGATCCACATCAGAAAGTACGTTTAAAGGCAATCCATGTCCACTTTTTAATTGCATAATTAGCTTAAATATGTCCTCATATGTTGAGTATTCATTGAGTTCAGCTGCAGGAGAAACAAATGCTGGAGGACACATTGCAAACTAAGATTGTCTGAGGTAAGCGAAACTTTGGATTGCCCGGATAATGATATCTGCATAGAAAATGAAATGTTAGATAAAGTCGCCTTGATTCATTGAGGACCCTATATTAGTTTACTCTTTTTTTGTATTCAAAACCAGAAAATGTAGATAGATTCCGACAGAAGATGTAAAGGAATTTAAGCAGTGTCATATGATCAACAGGGTTAACATACTAGATATAGTCAGTGGTTTACATGCATCTAACATTTTGACATTTCTAGTTAAAGGGGTACTTGTGAAACTAGCATGATGATCGTAAATTATCTGCTAAACATCACTTATGTAACTATATTCATGATTAATTTATGTGATTTATATTTGTAGATGTACATCTAATTTAAATGGCTGTGCATGTGGCCATCCATTACTGGTGGTACATAACCTTATATACTCATGACATATGCACAGAAATGTAACTTATCTAGATACTCGTAAAAGGCAAAATGGGCATTTGTCATTTCAATGGAAAAGTAACAGGAAACCTATTATCCATGATAATCTAGAGCTACCACAAGAAACCCTCCTTACAAAAGCTAACCAGACGATCAGGACATCTTCTTAGTTTCTGATACAACAACACTCATTTGACCGAAGTTATCCCACTTAACCTATAAGCGTAAAACCATCCCTCCTCCTTAGACTTAGCAATAGGTAACAATAACCAACTCTTGTTTCAAATATAAGCTAATATATAGCTAGTAAACTACAGCACTTATCAGTAACTAACATTAATGGTTAAAATGATGGGACGGAGGGACTAGTCTTTAAACCACTCAGGGGTGGCCTAATGGCAAAAGGCTTGTGACCATCATCACTAAAATGCGAGAGGCCTCAATTTCAATTGTTCAAACAACTTTAAAGTGGCCACACCAACCTTCCAAAAAGGGAGGGCTTTACCACGTTTCAGTGGGTTCAAACCCCATGCGCCAAAAGGGCAACCCAAAAAAAGAACTTTAACACTCTTTTTCCCTTCAATAGTTAAGTTAAACACATATTATCTAGTTTTGTTGGATACCTCTTCAATTAGAAGTAACAAAAGCATCATGTCTAATTTGTTTTTAGATATTTATACTGTCATCATCAATCTAACCACAAAAACTAAGACCAACATTAGTGGTTTCATCTAAATATCTAATCAAGACTCCAAAAGGAAATACATACATACAAACATTAATTAACTAAAAGCTAATTTACATAAAAGGCAAAATCAGTCAAAATCAACACCCAAAAACAGCAATATTATCATATTATCATTAAATACAACAAACCCATATCACATAATTACATAAACCCAATAATCTAATAACCCTTAGGGTTGACCAGGTCAACCCAAAGGTGAGTTTGTGTGTAGATACACCATCGGTTAAGTGATCGGAATACCTTCGGAGTAGACGACGACGACGACTCCGGCGTCTGCTCCTTTGACTCGGCCCACTGTGTGTGTTTTTCTTAAGGAAGTAAGTGATGATGATGAGAGGGGGTTTAAATAAGGTTATTAACTAGGGTTTAATGACATAACTGTAGTTAGGTTTTGTAATTATGTTGTTTGACTTGGCTTTTGTTGTTTGGGTGTACTATGTGTTGTTAATCTAGTACTTTAGTTCTGTCTAAATTTACTTTTGGGTACCAATTTGTTGTGTGTTGTTTTATCATGGGTTGTTGAAGTAGTGCTTTAGGTTGTGTTTTGATAGATTTTGTGGATGTGCAAATGAGCCACATATTACATATTTTGTCATTTTGGTTTTGAAAAAGAACTATTTTAAAAAATATTTAGATGTCAAAATGGGATTTGTACACAACAAACTTCACTTTGCACATGTGATTTGTTGTATATGTTTTGGTGTACATAGTAGGGGTGATCACGGTCTAAAAACCGGACCGGACCGGTCAAGACCGGACCGGACCGAAGACCGAGTTAGGGAAAAACCATAGATCGAGACCGGACCGAATGGTCTCGGTCCGGTTCGGTCCGGTCGGTCTTCGGTCGGTCCGCGGTCGGTCCGGTCCAATTAGGCAAGATTTTGGCAAGTTTTTTCGGTTTTCTGGTCGGTCCGGACCAGACCGACCGGACCGAGGACCGAATTAATGAAAAATCCCAGACTGAGACCGGACCGTTGGTCCTTCGGTCGGTCCGGTTTTCGGTCGGTCCGGTTGGTTTTTTCAGTCGGTCCGGTCCAAACGGTCGGAATGCTCACCCTTAATACATAGCGTGTGTAAAGTAAGAATTTGTTGCGTACAAGTTTAAAAATATGATTGAATACTCAATACAAAGTTATATTGTTTGATAAGACATGCTTTATATACTTAAAATTTGTTGAATACAGATTACTAGATAAAAATAATAAACATTCCTTGTAACACCTGAAAATAAGTGGCATTATCCAAACTAAGGTGTGTTTGGTAAATTGGAATTGGAACGCGGAATAGCATCACTACCATGGAGATGAGTTGTAAGGTGTTGTTTGGTTAAATGAGATAGGAATCATGATATGCTCCTCATTCCAATATAACATGTTTGAGTGATGGGAATGAAATTATAAAAGAATCTAAAATATACAGATAAAAAAAATACTCACAACCAGCCTTAAATGAAAAGTTTAATACCTACATTTTATTGTTCATTTTCTCATTTAAATCAACAATTCACGCACAAAAAATATGGCATGAAAAACAACATATCTAAGTATCAAATAAATGATTAGTGATTGATGATGTCAAACCGTCTTATTTTAAATTTATAATATACCGAATCCTTTAGACGTTCACCAACACTCACAGGCAGTGTACCCGTTCGTATAGTATAGCGAGTCGGCAAGACTGGGTCGTTCGCGATGAGTGATGGATCCTAAATGTCTAACTGGTAGTTTTATTTATAACATGCATTTTGAATCAGCCGATTATGTTTTTAATATACTAATAACTAATAACAGAAATAAAATAAAATAAAAGTAAACAAACGGTAGTTCTGTGAATAGAAAATCAAGAGATATATGCATGATTGCCTTGATAATCCCCTAATTTCATTAATGACATGGTTCTAATGCACTGTTCATCTAGTGTGCTTTGGTAAATCAAAGGTAGTTGAGGTCACTTGGTTATCGATTTTCCACTTAACTTCTTCCTAAAAGTTGAGTAGGCCCGATTAGGTCACCTACCTTAACTAATTATCCAAGCATTAAGTGTCATCAGCTGATCTATGTAACCTACGATTTTGTATGAGTATCAAACCACTTAGTTTTCTTTGACAAAGGAGAAAGCGTCCGGTCAGGTCCAATAACGCCAGTGTCACTACTAAATCTTAAAGCCTATTGTCTAGTGTCTACCACTTTTAACCAGGTGGCGGCTCGGTCAAGTCATCACCACCATTAAAGTTATTTGCCAAGGTAATTTAATGATTCATATAGGTGTCTTTCACTTGGTTATCGTTTACTAAATAACTATAATCAACATGTAGCCATGGTTTACACAAAGGCGTAATTCTATTAAAACACATAAATCATCAAAACATACATACATAAACTAAAAGAACATATGTCATTAAATCAAAGAGGTTCATAACAAGACAATCACAAAAGGCTTAGCCTTCCATAAAAAATGATAAACAAAGATTATTTATAGTAAACAATATAATCAAAATCCTATAGAAAAATTGATAGTCAATGGATTATGATGTGTAAAACCTTCACTCTTGATGTCTTCTTCCTTCTGTAGCCTCCCAAAACGAACTAAGGTTTCTACTATGTAGCACTTCTCCAGAACTCTCTCAATTTTGTGGAATGTGTATGTATTTATCGTAATACCAAAAAACCCCTTTCTAAGTATTTTTAATGTTAAAATGCCTTGAGTAGTTTGACTAAGACTTTATATGTATTAGAAGACCAAATATAATTTATTGATCATTGTTTTAAGTTGGAAGTCAAGTTTGTTAGCCAACTATAAGTTTAATCTTAAGTTATAAATATGTGAGAAATCTTGTGTGGCTTTAATTCATGAAAATAAACTTAAGGGGCCTTATTTACCAACTAGGCAAAGACATAACTAATTAGTTGTAATCAGATAAGTCTTAAGAAATTCCCAGACATTCTACAAGTGTAACACCTGGTATTTTCCCTAAAACCTAATCCTAGCCAAACTTCTATTTTTAGAGCCTGAAACGTTTTAAAACTTTAAAGCATGTTAAATTAGATTTGAGGAGCGTGAGATATATTAGGAACGAGAATTTATTCCTTGATTTACTCAGCACAACCTAGAAAAACTCGAATTTGTTTCACTTGCCAAATTATTTAATTTATTTTGAGTTTGAGAAAAACTCTGAAGTTTATGCTTGATTTTATTGGAAAAACTATTTCGTGAACGATGGCGCAAGTTTCGTAATTTTTCGAGTCCGTTTGCTATGTCATTCGAGTCCCGAACCGTTTTTATGAAAAGTTTAACTAATTGGCGAGACTAGTCCCTTGAGTTTATTTCTAATAAACACCCCACACTTTATTTAATTACAATCCCACCTAAACCTTCTACCTATATAAACCCCCATATAATACTTCCACTCATTTTATTTATCACAAAAACACACACACTCCTCTCTCTCCTCTCTTCTTCTCTCTACCCACGACCGGCCAACCCTCCACCGCCGGCTATATTTCCGGCCACCGGAATATTTTCCGGCAACCACCAATCATACCACCTACCTATTTTGATAGATCGGGACATCCCCGACTCATCCCCGCAACCCGTTTGTCCTAAAACACACCCACGCGCTCTAAATCTTAAAAATAAGATTTCGACTTTCGACTTTTCCGGCCAAAACCCATTTTCCGGCGAGACCATTGGTAACCGAACCTCCCCCACCCCTTATTCTCACGTTTTCTTTTATAAAAACTCAAAAACCACAAAACCCTAATTTCGAAATTTATATTAATCCGATTTACATATGTTTTCTTTTATAAAACTTGTTTAAAAATGGTTTTAATAATAAAAACTCGTGTGGTTTCTTGTTTGGTTCGTTGAGGTCGCGACTCGGATTGACTCACCGAGTCAACTCGGTTGACTCGGTGAGATTTGGTTATTATATGTGTTTGGTTCGAGTTAGGTGACGAAGGAGTTATATTTTTGGTTGTTTTGGATTTTGTCGAGGTCCGTTTGGTTGGTTACGAGCGTCGGCAGCCCACGCCACCACCACCGAGCCGTGGTGGTGGTGGTGGGAGGGTATATTT
>LBNU01022810.1:0-24819 GCA_014162995.1 Artemisia annua
AGTGAATTCATGTTCTTTAAGCTATTCTAAGATATGGTTTTCATAGAATTTGATTTTAAATGGCTAGATTTCGTGTAATTTAGAATTGTAGAACTAGGGTTTCGATAATCACAAGTCTTACGTATAACTGTGTTTTAGGGTTAGAAATCATAGGGCTTTTGTGCTTAAACGTCATATAATCATATCCCTATTGCCTAATCACAACAGTTTTCACGTTGGAATTGTTTTCAAAATCTAGGGTTTAAGTCGAATTGGGTTTTTGTGTTTGGATGATGTTTTCATTGATATTATTGGTGGGATTTGATTGTTTGTGTGTCTATTACATGTCTATGCCTGTTAATTGTACCAAAACATCCAATTGCATGTTCTAGATAATTAGGGTTCATGTTCAAATTTGGGGCTTTTCGTTTGAATGTTATTGAGTCTAATTAAACTGCTAGACTATGTTCTATTAAGTGTTAATTGATGTTATTGTGTGTTTTCACCTCATGATTTCTCATGAATAAAGTTCTAGATAATTTCATGTCTCGCTAATTTTCGAAATCTTTTGTGTATTGCCTATTTGTGTTTCTAACTGATGATTATCAATCTAAATACAGGCTTCATTCAAAAGATACAAGGATTTCTCACAAAACATACGACTTCAAAGATTTCGAAAAATTCTTGTATAAGAATTTTTCGAGAAAATTTTTCGAGAAAATTTTTCGAAATCTTTTTTCAAAAACTTTTTCGAGATCTTTCAAAATTTTCGAGATCTTTTCTCTTTCGAGAAAATCTTGGAAGATTTCGAAATATCTCATTAAAGTTTTCGAGAAAACACAGTTTCGAGATTTTTTCAGACATTATCGAGAAAATGTGAACAGAAGTTTTTCGAAATCTTTTACTATGAAGTTATCGAAATCTTTTGTGAACAATAACTTTTTCGAAATCTTTCCTTGGAAATTTTTCGAAATCTTTTTGTCCACAAAACTTTCGAGATCTTTGTTTGTGATAGCTTTCGAAAACTTTGTTGCACATATTATCGAGATCATGTACATCATACTTATTGAGTACTCATATGTTTGCAAAATTTCGAAAACTTGTATCATGAATGAATTCTCATGTATATGTATATTGTGAGAACGTTAGTTTACTTGTGATTGTGTAGTGTTAATTAACATGTCACCATATAAATTATGTGCTGTAATCATCTATGTTACATGTTAAATAATAATACCGTCATTAATCACACGTTAATTAACTGAACCATGATTGCATCAAATATGTCGTTGAATATCAAACGTGAACTCGGACTAATAACTAACGTATCTGGATGTTTGATTTCATGACATGACACTTTCAGAACACAAATGGCTCAACAAGACGAATCAGTCCCACAACAACAACAGAACCTCCCACTACTTACACTTGGTGAATTCCTCCCTTCAGACTACAACGTCAAGTTTGACCAGAACAATCTTCGCATAGACTTCAACAAACTGAGCATACCAGATGACACATGCAAGATTGTCAAGAATATTCTTCTGGCTCATCCTTGCAAGCCACTGCTCACCAAATCAGCATCAGTACCAACCTTCTACATCCATCAGTTCTGGCATTCTGCTAAGGCCAACTTGGACGACAGATCTTTCACTGTCAAGCTGGAACGCAAAGAATACAACATTGATTACGATACTCTTCGTGCAGCACTCATGCTACCAACTTATGATGAATATCATCCCATGCTGTCTGAACTGGAAATCCTGGACTACTTCATTGATCTTGGATATGACATTCCTGACAATGAATCACTCACACTCCTGTCAAAGTTCAATGTCAAATATCTGCCTCAACCATGGAGAACCTTCTACATGCTGATTGTCAGATCCATTTCAGGAAGAAGGAGTGGTCATGAGCATCCGAGGCTGGAACACATGCAAGTATTTTGGGGAATGATGACTATGACTCCGATCAACTTTGCAGCACCAATAATGAGGGATCTGCTTCATCACATTCACACGGATCGTGATAGAACAGTGATACCCTTCATCAGATTCACCAAACTACTTATAGCATACTTGATTGAGAAGACACCAGAATTCCTCAAGAGGTTGCTAGACAGGACTGAACCAAGAGAAGCAATGAATGAAGATCCAAAGATCTCCTTTGTCAAATCTATTAAGTTTACTCCAAGAACCAAAGGCATGAGAATTCCAGATCACTTCTTGGATGATGAGATCAGAAAGACTCAGAATTTCAAGATCTACGACAAAGCATTCAGGGAAGAGAAAGTTGGTGTCACGGAGAAAGAAGATGAACCAGCTTCTATTGTTCGTACTCGAAGCAGAAGGGGTGCCAAATCTGGTAGCTCGAGCAGTACTACAACCTCCAAACAACCAAAGCCTGCTCAAAAGCCACCCACCAGACCAAAAAGGAAAGCTGCACCCAAGCTGATTCCTCGGGATGAACCGTCAGCTTCATCATCCGAAACGGAAACCGACTCTGAGTTCGGCACCGAATCTGATGACGAAGCAGACTATATAAGAAGGTCAAGGGCTCCAGATGACCAAGAAGGAAAACTTGATGAAGAAGAGTTTCCAGGGCTTGCACTGACTAAACAATTGAGCAAGGAAACTGCTGAGAAAGAACAAAGAAAAGGCACGGGAATTGCCATTAATGAACCAAGTGATGCTGCACATGATGAAGAAGCAGAAGATGAACCAACTGCAGAGCCACTGGTTGACAAGCGGAAACTCAAAAGTATCATCATCGACACCAGGGCTGAAAAGAAGCAGGAGGAGAAAGACCTCAGGGAAGCTATGCTTCTAAATCTTCAACATCCACAACCTCATCTGACACCGTTCAATCTTCAAGAACTCGAGGTTGGCTCAAGCAGCACTGTAGCTCCACAAACCGAAACCGTACAACATGACACAATCATGACAGAAGCTACACAGGAAGATGTTGTAAAAGAACAAACTGAGCTCATCACTCCAGAATTCGTTGCTCAAGTTCAGATTGAAGACGAACTTAAAAAGAAGGAGGAAATACAGAGGAAAGCTAAAGAAGAGACGGATAGATTGCTTCGTGGACTCGATCAAGAAGAAGAACACTTCGACACTGATGAACTCATCAACAGTCCTCCGCACTCACCTCCAAGGGATCCCTCACCTCCTCCATCAGAACCCGAGCACAAGTCATCTTCATCTTCATCATCACATCACTCACCACCACCACCAGCAAAGAAAACACGCAAAGACAAATCAGACAAGAAGAAAAAGGGATGCAAAGCAGCTTTGACAGCATTAAAGCGGATCAAGAAAGCTCTAGATCTGGCAAGGAAGAAGAGGAAACAGACACAACAGCCATCCGAAGATCTAAAGGACCAAGTTCGAAAGCTCTCCAAACAGGTCAAGACTTTGACATCACAAGTCAAAGATCTCTAGGATAATAGTGAGCTTGGCAACAAGCTACTACAAGATGACATGGACGGGATGATCAAAGAGTACATTTCTGAATATCTCAACGACAATCTCGCTGCTATAGCTGAACCGGCTGTGTCTACGCTTATTGAGCCGATTCGATCTAAGTTGAATACCAGGATCAAGCACAACATTGAAAGAATGCTTGAGTCAACTCCATTTTACCTTCGCACTAACAGGGATCCTCCACCACCGGAAGATCTATCTACTGAATAACTACAAACACTGTTAGCTGTCAAGCTCAGAAACAAGGAGGAAAAGACACCTGAAGAATCAACAATGTTTGAGGCTCTTCAAGCTATTGCCTCAAAAGAATCTTGCAAAGTGGATGCTGGACAACACAAATGACCCAGGCAAGATGATGACCCTGACTCTGATCCGAAAAGCAAGAAATCAAGGAAGTCAGACAAACCATCTTCATCTCACCAGCCCCGCAAGACCTCTAAGGCTCATCCTTCTAGACAAAGAACTCCAGCATCTAGGTCAGCACCAAAGCAATCAGAGGAACCCTTCGAGCTTCAACAGCTAGATACTTAGGAAGGAAACGAAACAGCGATACCTGAATCAGAAATTCCTTCATTTCAAGCCGGTCCATCTGACACTACCAAAACTAAAGAAAAGAAAAGGTCTTCAAGAACTAAGAAGCAGAAACAACAGACAACTCAATTCTCTTGGCTTAATGTGGACGAAGCTCATGACTCTGATTGGCTGACTGCTATGATCAAGGCACAACCACCACTTGAGGCTGACGAACCACTACCGGGTAATACTTTGCAGATGACTCAGAGTATTATGTCAGGTTTACAAGTTGAAAGGTTGTCAAAGTCTGAGCTAAAGCGGATCAATCGTGAAGCCATGGATTTCCTCAAGAAAAGATCAGGAAACAAGGTTGAATTGGACTACCACATGGAGAACATAGCCTGTGCACTATCTGGCTCGTTCGACTGGCTTAACCCTGAATCTAATGTCGATACTGAAACGAAGAAACCCTACTTCACCGACTGGACAAAACCTCTACCACTACTTGGCTTTCCAGAAAAACCAAAGATCCCATTCAGACGCTTCTTCAATAATGACTTTCGATACCTCCAGACTGCCCATGAGACTGCATCTTCACTCACACTGTCTATTCTAGCTGCCCGATATGAATTGCCAGACATTGAAGAGCTCGCACCAATCTACTGCAAATCAGTTGTCGAATACAACAAAGACGCTCAGACGCTTCTTCAATAATGACTTTCAATACCTCCAGACTGCCCATGAAACCTCCAAGGAGCGATATGCATCTTCACTCACACTGTCTATTCCAGCTGCCCGATATGAATTGCCAGACATTGAAGAGCTCGCACCAATCTACTGCAAATCAGTTGTCAAATACAACAAAGACGCTCTTCTGGGAATTCAACATTGGCCTGAAAGACGAAGGCTCGACTATACACACATACTTCATCTAAAGTCGAGTGATAATGTGAAGAACTCACAGCGTATTGTTGCTGTAATGGAGATCTTGGAAGAGAAGAAATTCAAATACGCCTTCATGAAAGAAATAATCGTCAAGAGAACAGACGAGAAGAAGTACAAGTTTTGTGAAGCAGACTTCCCTGATTTGAACCTGAACGACATTGAAGATATGTATCTATTAAAAGTTCAAGGAAAGCTGCTCAACTTTGAACAAGACACACAGTACAACTTCATCGCATCTCTCCTACTTCACATCAGACGATTAATTGTTCAAGAAAGGGTGGAAGATCTTCAGCTGGGAGTAGAAAGTTATCAGAACACCATCAACCTTACTGCACCACAACTCCTGATTCCTGAAATCACTGGGATGTCACAATAAACTCTCGTACAACAACCGGCATTTGGAATCACATACCTCAACAGCAAAAACAATATTCATTTCATGCGGTTCGATGAGATTCCGAAGTTTTGTGATGTCACACTTCAACGAGTTCGTAATGGGCTAGCCGAAAGGTTGGAGGATGAAAAGAAAAGGCTGAAAGAAGGAAGGCCAACGAGGTGGAAAGCTAATGGACGCCGAATGATCAGAAACTTTGTCCATACGATTGAAGAAAGGCTATATCGACGACAACAGATCAGAAGGTTGGAAAGCTATATCGGTGTTCGACCATCGTTTCCGGTCTTGACATTTCGCCGACCTGATCCAAAGTTCACAGTCTTCGATGCTTAGCTCAGCTCCCATACTTCTGGTACAAAAATTTCAATATATTTATAACATTGTTTGATTTGTAATTATTAAGGCTTGTGCACACATAACAGTGTACAACCCGCACTTTGTAATGAAAGGACCCTGTGGTACGCTTCAGTGCCACAATCCTAATATAAGGAGCGAAAGCTTCTTACTTTTGAGTAGATTTAATCAAACCTTTCAATATTTTTCAAATCTGCTCAAAAGACTAGTATTACACCTCAATAAGTAATCACTTGTTGAGGGGGAGTACTTGAATCAAAACATCGTTCTTAAATCTTCAAATCTTGTTGATCTCTCCCCATAAGACTCAAAAAGGCATATTTTAATCAAAATCGTTTACAAAAACAACATTTGATATGCTATTTTTGAGGGGGAGAAAAAGAAAGTGATTAAAATATGATGTCAAAAAGTCTTATCTCGTACGAGCTCGACTCAGAATTGACCCACGAATTGACGAAACAACAAATGTTTGAATTCGAAAGGATTTATCCGATTAGAAAGTACCGTTTCGAGAAACTCTTTCTAGTTGTTTACTTTGACGGGTCTAACTTCCTTTTAGGAATGTTAACAACATCAAGTTAGTTATTAGGGCTAGTTATCACCTAAAAGCTGATAATGCATCCCTTTAACTAAGCAACGTAAACGTGTCCCTCGGGTACATGACTATTAAGAGTGGATCAATTCAAAAAGTGCCAACTCTTTCCACATATGCAAATTTCTGAAAATAATCATGAGCATATGTTGAGGGGGAGTATTTCATATAAAATCCAAAACCTCAAAGTGTTAACAAAAAGTTTTACACTCTTACACACTTTGAGAGATTTTCAATGATTTGGTTTAAAGGCATCAATAGGATAGTTATGGAGTTACAAGGTGACTAAGGATAGGAAAAACCGTCCTATGATCCGCCTAAACCGGAGGGATCTACCCAAGGACATCACCAATAGTTAGAAATTAGAAGTCCTTAGGTATGATATAACAAAAGGAGAAAAGAATGAAAGGAGAAAGAAGGGGTTGAAGAATTAAAAAGAAAATGAATGAAAAGGGTGAAAAGAAATAGCCCTCCATTTTATCAACCATAGGTCAGACACCGGGTTCAATTCATATGCTACTGGTCGTTGCTAAGGCGACACCGGTATTGAAGATAAAAGACGTCATGGACCCAGTGACGCAATGCACCTAAACCTTCTTAGCCACTCAGGCATCTCTCAAAAGATGTTTGTTTCATTCTCACGGGGAACCAGTGTAATCTATCGATCGTCTATTAGAGATGGTTGATATTGAAACAGGAGGCCCTCTGCTCCATGCCTCCGCATAGGAAACCAAATGTGCACTTATCGAGTCTAGAGCCACGAGATAACATAAAAGATCTCTTAGGAACACAAAAATCTTCTACACTAAGTGTCTTGCATCATTGGACACTAAGTGTAAATTATCGAGTCCTTCGCAGATCTTAGCAATCTGCCTTGAACGTTTATGAGGGATTTACTTATGTATTTCTCGAATGATTGAACGGAAATCCTGCCAGGGTCAACATCAAACAGCCCTGACAGCAGGTCACTTCGGTGATTCCTTGTGGATTACGCTTAGTGTGTTCGATGGTTTCAAACGGTCTACAGTCGTGGGGTGATCTCCAGCGACTCACCTAATCGTGGGTGTGCGTATGCATGTCTGTGTAAGCCCTCTAGGGGGTATCCGATTAGGAACGGCCTTGGTAAGGATTAGAAGGAGTCTTCACACTATGCTGTTGACAAATTCTAGCTCCAAACCTGTAAGTACCGGATGTTTTATTGCTAACTGTTTCGTTTCAGGTACAACAACCATGCTGAACACCGGCTTCCACATGCTCATACTTACATCTCAGAAAGCTCTCATGAAAGATCGAAGCAACATGAATGCCAAAGGTAGATTCCATGCCAAAAGAGTCTACAAAGTGATAAAGACAAACGATCTTAAGTGCAACACCGTCTAAAGAAGGATTCTACGTCAACACAAAGAATCTTCACATATGTAAAGAGAGCTCCTCACTTATGAAAGTTTCAACCGTCAAAGGTGTATGAGCATGTCGGAATGATGCAGATCCACTGGAGTCAAAGAATGTGACAAATGGCAGATTACTACATCAGATTGATCACTATCTCATCAACCACAAAGAACAATGAACACCCATTATATCTGGGAAGATTGCTAAGAACTAAGAACGATGAATCATTTCTACATAATCATCTTTGAGGACGTCTAAAGCCATGAATGCCACAACAAAAATCAAAGTACGAAGACTTCCAGCAACCTCAAATGACCGTGACTGAACATCACTTCTTCAACAACCGATCCTTAGGGGGAGATTGTTAGAACCTAAGTTTTTCAACATTTTAGTCAAGTCTCGGTTATTTCAACATTTGTAATAGGTTGCTAAGTTGATTAAATATGTAACAATTAAGGATGAGTCCAATACTCGTCCAACGGGCCTAAAGCCCAAACGATTAAGAGAAGGGATGGAGTAGGCGTGTTGCCCTAGCTCCCATCCTATAAATAGGACATCTATGTATCCCATTCTCTTGTTGGTTATTTCAATAACATAGTGAAACTCTTGCACTTTTATTCTTCATATTTGATCTAATCAACCAAACTCTATTTCTCATCTCATTTCTACCAAATCTATACTTGTGTTTACAATATGGTGACCTAACACTCTTGTCGTTTCGATTAATCCGATTGTGATTTGACGTTGTGAGATAAATCTTATGACTTGACTTATTGCGATTGGAGTGATTGTAACTTGACTAGTAGTAACTTGACGCCTAATGCTAAGTTGTGACCGATCTAAGAACGTACACTAAGGAAAATTTGCTAATTACATCTTTCGGTTTCTTTTGTTGACTTTAGTAAAATCCCGGGAAAGAATCGATTTCTCGGTTTAAGTCACAAGAGTTGTAAAATCCCGTTTAAGATTCTATCATGGCTACTACTTCTGATGATATTCAAGCTGCCGGGTCTGATACCCGACCTCCTATGCTGGATAGGACGGATTATGAATCATGGTCTCAAAGGATACGACTCTACTGCTTGGGTAAGGATAATGGTGTCAACATACTTAAATCGATTGATGAAGGACCCTTTTAGTTGGGCACGGTCAGAGACACCATCGCGGCTACAGACAATCAACCTGCAGTCCTTGGAAATCCCAGAGCTCGAACCTATGATGACCTTACTGAAGAGGAGAAGAAGCGTTACGATGCTGATATTAGGGCTTCAAACATCATCATTCAAGGACTTCCCAAAGACGTGTACAAGCTCATCAACTTCAACACTGAGGCCAAAGCAGTATGGGACAATGTCAAAATGCTCCTGGCTGGATCTGAATTAACCAAAAAAGATCAGGAATCCCAACTATATGATGAGCTTGAACATTTCAAGCAGAATCCTAGAGAAAGTATCACTGACTACTATGTCAGGTTTCACAAGCTTGTGAATGACATGAGAATCATCAAGATGACAATGCCAAACATTCAGCTGAACTCCAAGTTCATGAACAACATGGCAGCAGAATGGGATAGGTTTGTGACAGCTGTGAAGCTCAACAAAGGACTGAGAGATACCAACCATGAACAACTTTATGCATATCTCCAACAACATGAGAAACATGCTAACTATGATCGTATGATGAAGGAAAAACTCAATCCAACACCTAACCCTAGTGATGCTAACTCACAACTTGCTTTTGTTTCAAGTGTTCAACTTCATCATCAACCAACCAATTATCATGCTCTTTACAACCCTACTTCACCAACACCTTTGACATCGCTTGGGCAATTATCCAGGATCACATCATCTGTAGTTAACACCCATCAGGACTTGGGATACTCTCACACGGATCAGATGATTGATAACCTCACGAACCAAGTATCCTTACTTGCCCAGCAATTCAGAGCAACTCTTCCTCAAACCAACAACCAACTTCGAACTTCCTCGAATCCACGTAATCAAGCCATGGTGGAAGATGGAAGGGTTGTGGTTCAAAATGTTCAAGGAAGACAAAATATGAATCAAAGGAATGGTATTCGTGGAAATGTGCAAAACAGAGTTGGGAATGCACTTCAGGGGCAAGCAAGGCAACCTAAGTGCTATAACTGTGGAGGATTGGGACACATTGCTAGGAACTGCAATCAACCAAAGCGTCCCCAAAACTCCGAGTACTTCAGGGACAAGATGCTATTGATGCAAGCTCAAGAGAATGGGGCGGCATTGGATGAGGAGGATTTATTGTTTCTGGCAAGAAATGATGGGACACATTTGATGCTGATGTTGATAATCAGCCTGTGCAAGACTTGGCCCTTAATGATCCCAACATCTTCCGAGCCGATGACTGTGATGCTTTCGACTCAGATGTTGATGATGAACCTACTGCACAAACCATCTTCATGGCAAATCTGTCTGCTGCAGCTTTATCAGGACAACCATCCAGCTCCTCTAGTGCACCTATCATCTCTGAGGTACCCACATCGCCTCACAAGCATAATATGTGTGATGATCAAGAGGTTTACCACGAAATACAACCGCCTAACACCGTTGGTACTAATACTGTTAATATGGGGAATAGTAATATAATTCCATATGAACAATATGTGAGTAACAACGGGTCGTCGGTTGTACCAAGTAGTGCACCTCTCGGTATTGCTAATGACTGTGAAATGTATGAGCCCTTAGAGCATGTCCCTAATGATATATTGGTTTCTAGAATTAATATGCTTAAGGATCAGGTTGCCATTTATGAACAACATGCTAAATTTGAATTAACTGATCGTGAGCAGAAAATGGATTTTATATCTGAACGTAATAATAAGGAAGAAACTTTAAAAAGGGAATTGGAATCACTAAAAGACAACTGGATCAATCGGTTAAACAAAAACAAGAAATCCAAGAAAGTGTAAAGTTTTGAAAAGTGATTTCCAAGAAAAAGAAACTAAGCTCTTAGATGATTTTTTCAAACTTAAAACATTAAAGAATAAACTTGAAAATAAGTTGTACACGCAAGGACAAACCATTCAAACTGCTCAGATGATAACTATGATGCGTGTGTTTTTCTTGAGCCTCGTCATGCCCCCCCCTGATGTGACATCGTTTGATGAGTCAAATGAAATTGAAGAGGAAACTAGACTTAAGTTGGCTGAAAAGTTAAAGGATCCCATGTGCATTAGAAATAAGATTCTGTACAAGTATGATTACTCTGAAGATAACAGAATTGCAATCTTTGTCCCTCAAAAGAGTATAGCTAAGTGAGACTTTGACTAAATTACAACAACAAGGTGAATTCCATGATTGCGTGAGACCATTCATGGATAATTTACTGTTTCTAAATTAGACACCTATTAGAACATGTGTCAATATGATAACTAGACAACTTCTACTATAATATTTATGTATTATTAGAATGACATAAATAAACGAAGTAAATAAATTAACTTGAATTACTATTGAAACCAAATGATGATGTTCAAGAATACTTTAGTTATACATGTTTATATCTTCTTATAAAGAAAAAGTCTTCTGAATATTACAAGACTTATAATAAAGTAAGACGTTAACTTGTTATGTTTTGATTAAGACATGGACATGAAGTGACTTGGTTAATAAGTACTTGGGTTATAAAGCATGCAAGAGGCTTGGAAATTATATTTCACCATTAAGTTGATTTAGTTGATAAATAAACAAGCTAAAAGATATATGGTTATCTTACATATTGTTAGATTGTCTTACAATATTACTTCTAATAAAATACTAGATAATAGTATATTCAGTTAGGAAATCAAACTCTTGTTGTAGTGTTTGGTTCAAGATAACTACATCTTCTTTTCTTCCAAAAGTTATCAAGGTTAGAAAATTGAGTATGGATTGAAGATACTCAATTAGACTCCTAGAAGATTAATAAGACGTTATTGAATTATGAAATGTGATGAATCACATTAAGTCTTAAAAAAATTGAAGTTCTGAATTTTTCTGAATTTGTTAAGCTACTTGTGTATAGGTCATTAACAAAAGAATGTCAGGAACTGTCAATGTGTATTTGTAATGTCCTAAAAGAGAAAATTGGATTGTTGCTCTAATTGCTAAGTATTTATAGATGGTCTATGTTACTAAAGGCAAGTGGGAGTTTATTACAAAATACATAATCTTCTAAAAACACACTAGTAAAAATCATGATGAGGCTAAACATGTAAATAATAAACCTCAAGATGATGGAATTACCATTCATAGATCCACTTGGATATCTCAGGTATTTGATTAATATGTTGAGGATTATATGATGAAGTATTACCAAATAATGAATTGGGTAAACTACTCATACTGTGAATGTTATAGATGCTGCTCATGAAGATAATCAAATTTTGAAAATTTGGTTTATCTTAATTCTTAATAGTTAGAGAATGATGATGAGTTTATTCAAAGATAATGTAAACCTAGTGGTTTAATTCTTTGTATAAATCATATGGACAAAGTTGTATCATATTTTAATGCAGGTCTTATGACAAGATTATTAATCATATTTAAGCAATTAACTATGATTAAAAACTCTTTCCTAAGCACATTAAAATACAAAGATGGAAATTGTCATATTTATAGGAATATGAAATTTGACAATGAATATCAAAAACTCTTTCTTGAATGATTACTTGAGCGATGACGATAAGTAATCAAAAGGAGTTTATGAATTCAAGTAAATCTTTGGAAGTACACAAAGTGCAATAATCCATGAATGGATAAATGCATGCATCTAAGAGATTACTCTTATGTTTAATTATTAATCAATGATTTGATTTATAATTGAAATAAGATAATTTCTAAGTATCACTGAAAGCTAGTGGGAGTATTATGTTTGATTTACTAAATCATATATGTTGTAGAACATATAAGAAGTAACATTTCATAAAAGTAAAATGTTAAGTCTTAGTTTGGAATGAAATTTTACTTACAAGATTTAGAAAATAAAACATATAACCTTGGAACAAAAGTTTATTATTTAATAAACATGTACGGTAAATAAATCTAATAGAATATGATATATCATTTTGGAAGGCTAAATGGATATATATAAAGATAGAACATGAATGAAATCTAAGTCTGACTGAAGGATTTTTCATGTGCATCATATTATTATTGTATCATGCTAAATAATTTGACAATATTTGATATCCAATTAAAGTTATTATATAACTTGTGTAATGAATATTCTAATGGAATATGTTTGGACTTAGAATAATGATCCTCAACCTGGAATTGCTCCTAAGATTCTAAGTATAAACAATATGGCAAATTGTTGCGTGATTGTTATAGCCGACAATAAATCTTGAAACATTGGTAGGCATAAAATTACACAATGGATATTAAGTTTACGGGATTTTAAAGAGCATATTGTAGTTTTATACAATGATGCTAGTTTAATTGAGATGACACTCAATACTAGTCATGGTAGGATTTTATCCTTGTTAATGGCCATGTAAACTAGTTGTGCTCAACTAAGAGCATAGTTGCATTATACATTAAAGAATAAGTGTTTGAAAGTTTGATTGTCATAAATTGGTGGTTGAGGATATCACACCATTTATGAAATGTTATGTGGTTATATCAAGATAGTTGGATATACACATACAAAAATTTCGCTTAATTGAATTCTTGAAATAAGTATTCTCAAAATTATGATAGATCAAAGTTAGTTGAAATAAATGCCTTGTCAACAAGTATGATTGTCATTACTTGAGGCATAATTGTCGACAAGTTATTACTTGAGATAAAATTCATTAACTAGAATTATCATGCATTGATCTATTTAGTATTTGGATAAAGGACATTAAGCAATTATTATTTATAATGAATTAAAGTACTTAGCACGTTTGTTTTCATTAATAATAAGTTGTGTCCTATATTTGCATGTTTAAATCCGTGAATAACTTATGTTATTCTAAATTGTCCGTTGTCAATTAATGATATGGGAATATCATTAAACTAAGACAAATCTGAGTATTGGTTGGAATATACTTGAAAGTATATTGATGCGTTGTCATACCAATTTCACATGATATTCAATGAATTGAATATAGGACTTATCCCAACTACATGATTTTACTTTATGGATCTTGTCAGTAAGTAAATCATGAATTTAGTTATCCTCAGACTTGAGATACCAGATAAGTGTCATGGATGTAGTGCATTTCTGTGAAGCAATCTACCGCTATCCGTAACTGGTAGTTATAAGGGTTGTTTTCAGAAGTGTTGCAAAGTCCATGGGTTAGTCTTATAGTCAAGAAAGAATTTGTTCCTTCAAATTCGTTTTGAGGTTTAATACTGCTGGGCCCCTCGTAGGGTTGACAAGATGTTTGCGTGCGCACGCCCAAAGTCTATCTGGAATACGTTCAGATGTTTTGGTAATCTTGCTCAATCATAAACAACGAGAAACAGAATTGTTAATTAAAGAATGACTAAGATCCATATCTTTATTAACGTGGTATTAGAAATAAAAGGATAATAATAATGATGAATCATTAAAGGTTTTCCAGGAAACCTAGCTCGAGTCGAACTAGGGGCATTGGAGTGTTGCAAGACGCCAACCAATGTCATTTTACTATTAATAGATAACCAAGTGGGAGGAGCTGTTGAAATATGGTTATATATTTATGCGTAAATGTCTAGTATCGAACCCGAGACCTCGGGATTGCACACATTACAAATGAGTATTAAGGAAAAATAATAAATGTATTTATATATTTATTATTAGATACAAGTACTTAACGACCGTTAGTATTTACCGTTAAATGACTAACGACCGTTAGACGTAAATAAGGAAAAGATGTGTTTATGCAATATGGAAACAAGAGAAGGCTCTAGAACCCTTCTTTAAGTTCTAAAACCGTCCACCAAGGGTTGGGGTGATCCCCTTGCCCTAGCTTGTCCTCCAAGACTTCTAAACACTATAAATAAAAACCTTAGGGTCAATTGTTTGGTGAGCTTTTGTGCACACAATTATCCCTAAAGTTTTCTTCTATTTTCTTTTGTCTTGGCCGATCGTACAACACCCATCTTAGGGTTCTTGTTCGATTTTGCTTGTCAAAATTGTTTCTTGTGTTGTTACTTGCATAACCTTAATACGGTTTAATTTGTGTATACAAGAACGAGGTAATAACTCACTATAGTTATTATCAAGGGATCGATTAACAAAACGGTAAGGGGTTAATCATTGATCCATATAAACCCTAATTAGGGTTCATCCAATTGTTCAAGATTATTGAAGTTTGATTCTTGTTCTTGCTAGAATCAAAAGGTACGTTCTTTATTTATGTTTTAGTTAACTTTTATGTGTTATACTAGATCCTTAGCTTCCGCACTATGTGACTACTTGATATGCTTCCGCACTATTTCCCAGATTATGAAGTTCCGTGTCGACGTCAAACGTGCTTTCAGCTTCATCGTCACCTCCAACAGCAGCAGTTTGAGCTTCAGCAGCAGCTTGAGCTTCAACAGCATCTAACTCTTCCATGTACTCTTTGTAGTATGACTTTTTCCTACACTATTCGATAATCTTGTCTCTCATCCACGGTTCAGCGTCCTTAAAAGAACCATACTCCTCATAAACTGCATGACCCCAAGTTAACATAACTTCATTAAAGAGGAGCTCTTGTGACAATATTTTTGAGTACTCCTCTTCAACTGTGCAACCACGCCAAGTCATGCGTGTCTTGTAAGAATTGACGATTGACTTATTTGTGAGAATCAAGAATGTATGTGTAAAATGAGACGGAAATGATTTTGTGAGAATGTATATAGGTAAAAAAAATAAGACGGGAATGATTTTGTTAGGATATATATAGGAAGAATTTTTGGGGAGATAATCCCGTCGACATGTCGACGGGAAGAAGAACGCGGGAAAAATCCCGCCATGTATATTCGCCACTAATTTTGCATATTTATTTTTACTTTTATAATCCCGTCGACATGTCGACGGGATCGTTAAACCAAACAAGTAATTAACGTTAATCACACGTTAATTACGTAATAATTCGTTATTAATATTGTCCCGTCGACTTGTCGACGTGATTATTAAGGCGGGATAATTTCGCGCCCAAGTTTTGGCAATTATTGAGGTTGAATAGTTTGACCATTATATTCCCGTCGACATGTCGACGGGATCATATGAAACCAAAAAATTCAACGCAACCTGGCTCAGTCAAGCGTGTATTTTGTCGTTTTGTGCGTTATGCCGTCGACATTGTGTTGACGGGATCGTCTTCGTCGCCTGTTCTCCTATTTCTTCTAGTGTCAGGGGTTCAATGAATGCATGCCAACAATATATGTAGAAATAGTCAACAAAGTTAATATGTACGTGTAGAAAAGTCTACAAATTTAATATGCTTAGAAATGTCAACCAACCTGCTGCAACGAAGGAAGCAAAAGAGAAACATTCAAACATATCTGCTTAATGTGATCAACTACGTGTATATTCGTATACTTGAACATTATCACATAAAAGCTAATGAACTCAAGCATTAAACACTTATATGTTTAGGCGATCAGCAGTTTATGTATGGAGATCATGAACATAAGTTATATATGGACGGGAACAGGGTGCGTTTTAGGGGATTACACACACCTATATATGGATTTTCACGGCTTAGTGTTAATTTTTGTAAAATTACTCGATTTCCTCTTAAACGTACTAGGCTAAAAAAAATTGCATTTCTAGCATTAATTGCTTAGTTTTCTAAAATGCACATGGTCAAAAATATATATCTAAGTAGCACGTTCAATACATTCTCCACTATGTTCATTGCCGCCACTATTGCTTCCTGATAATCCGAACAATAACAACATCTTCAGTTTCACCTTACACGTAAATGCACGTTACAAATGATAAAGATAAATTTAACTGAGAACCAAGAAAGAAGCAAAAGATTAAAAAGCACAAAACGGAATGAAACTTATATATGAGTAAAGAATGTCTCAAATAGAAGATGATCCTTGGAATGTTTAACCGAGATTAGGGGCTTATTTCATTCAAGATATCGCCACAACAAGTAATTTAACAAGATATTCACCGAAGGGATCAACATACACGTTTCAGCTTTCAAGTCAAGAGATCGTGCTGTGAAGTAGCAAATGCAAGTTCTTCTAATTATGCACGAGCAAATGAAGCTTCATGCAAGGTTGCATTCGAGTTGCAGCCATATGCATGTCGAATGGTTTAAGGCGTATTCTTCATTTGGTAATACGTACTTGCATTTAAAGTGTCTTTGTTTTTTGCCACTTGAGCATGTTAAATTTATTAACTACATTTTTATATGACATTCTTCCTTATGCAAAATTCATTTTTTTCCCGAATAAAAAAGGGGAAAAAAATTTAAAAAAGAATAAAGAAAGTGATAACGACGCCAACTATCTGTATACATTCACTTAGAACTGCATAAGAAACGTACTGCATAAGAGACATTAAGATTTGGTTGGCTATTAGAGCACAAGGTGTAGGCTCGCCGTCCTCCTCGCCGTTCCTAGCTGGCATCTTCGCCGAGCTCGCCGCCACACCCCCTGAGCTTGCCGTTTCTCGCCGTTGGGAAGGTATTCGTGGCCACAACGAGGGAAGGAGCTGACAAATGTGCAGGAAAAGTGTACGTTGGAGAGTAAAAATCAAACGGTCGAATAAAAAATATTACCGGTTAAATACAAACGGTCGACTTTTTTTTTTCTTCTCTTTTGAATACAAACTCTTCCCCTATAAATAAAAACACAATTTCACTTAATCCNGAAGGAGCTGACAAATGTGCAGGAAAAGTGTACGTTGGAGAGTAAAAATCAAACGGTCGAATAAAAAATATTACCGGTTAAATACAAACGGTCGACTTTTTTTTTTCTTCTCTTTTGAATACAAACTCTTCCCCTATAAATAAAAACACAATTTCACTTAATCCTCGCTACATCTCAACCTAAAATAAAATCTTCTATATATCTTCTCCAATTAAACAAAAAAATGTCTCAAAACCCGAACGACGGAGGGTATTTCACGAATCTCCTAACGTCAAACTAACGTCCATACGGGGGAGCCTCAAACTCTTCTACTCCCTCGTCGCAAAATCCAAGCCCCTCACCGCCATACGGTTCGCAACCATTCAATCCGAATGAAATTTACCGTAACCAACAATACGCGTTTCAACAAGGATTCGCAAATCAAGCCCAATTCAATCCGACACCACAATTTTATAACCCGAATCAACAATCCACGTTTTCTACTCCTCCATCACAACCACCAATTGAAGCACAACCATCTGAACAAGGTTTTAAAGTACCTAAGGCACGATCACCGGCCAAAGGTAGAGGGAAAAAAACAAAGCCCAAAAAGCAAAAAGAGTAGTAAATTTAGACGCTGACGATGACGAAGACTTGGAAGACGTGGGTCAAGGGCGTTCTCGAAAATTGTGGAGCAAGAATGAAGAAAAGCTTCTTGCGGAAACATGGATAGAAATTTTCCAAGACCAAGAAATAGGGAATGACAAAGATAACGACTATTTTTGGAACGAAATATACGAAGCGTTTAACGAGCGGACAACCGAAGACCCTCGCACAAAAAATATGCTAACCGGTAAATGGACGAGACTTAATAGCGACTGCCAAAAATTCAACGCTATTTATAAGCATATTGGCCACCGCAGTGGTGAAAATGAGCATGATCAAATCAAGAATGCGGAGGCGAACTTCGAAGAACGCTTCGGTNGAAGCGTTTAACGAGCGGACAACCGAAGACCCTCGCACAAAAAATATGCTAACCGGTAAATGGACGAGACTTAATAGCGACTGCCAAAAATTCAACGCTATTTATAAGCATATTGGCCACCGCAGTGGTGAAAATGAGCATGATCAAATCAAGAATGCGGAGGCGAACTTCGAAGAACGCTTCGGTACGAGGGGTTTCAATTATCTTCACGTTTGGGAGGTCTTGAAACACTACCCGAAATGGGATGCTGAAGAACCTCTAAACATTTCATGTCTTGAGGATATATTCGGGCCGGACAAACAACCTCATCCCGAAAGAACCACTAAACGAGCTGGAAAGAAACAAAAGTCGACGAAAACGTCCAGTGCGGCGAGCTCAGGTGGGAGTCAAACGAGTACTTTTTCGGGACATTTATCCGAAAAGTATTTGCAAGCGAAAGATGTTCAGATGTCTATGTATGAGGTGAAGAAGGCGAGGGAACAAAAGGCGTTGGAGGCACAAGAGAGGTTGTTGGAGATGCAGGAAATGCAAATGCTCATGTTAGAGCCCAGCTTGGTTACTGACCCGGTAAGAGCCGAGATTATTCGCCAAAGACAAGCATTGATAACCAAGAAATACCAACAACGTAACCCTCCCCCTGGTGACGACACCGAATAAAATGTTTATTTTTCATATTAGTATGTGTTGTATTTTTTTTATTTTCGTATCGTATATTTTTTTCGTATCGTATGTTTTTTTTTCCGTATTGTAACCTTTTTATTTGGATGAAATAAAATTAGTTTGTTGTATTATTTTTTATAATTAGTGAAATGAATTTAATTTATTTAATGAAATGAATAAAAAATAAAGGTGTAAGTGGTGGACCCAAATGAAGAGTTGAGGTTAGTTGTTTAGTGAGGAGGGGTTAGTTGTGAAGAGGTGTTTGGGTGATGTGGCACACGTGGGGCCCGAATGAAGAGGCAAACCTTGCCATTTACACCTTGTACTCTTAGAGCACAAGGTGTAGGCTCGCCGTTCCTAGCTGGCATCTTCGCCGAGCTCGCCGCCACACCCCCTGAGCTCGCCATTGGGAAGGTATTCGTGGCCACAACGAGGGAATGAGCTGACAAATGTGCAGGAAAAGTGTACGTTGGAGAGTAAAAATCAAACGGTCGAATAAAAAATATTACCGTTTAAATACAAACGGTCGACTTTTTTTTCTTCTCTTTTGTATACAAACTCTTCCCCTATAAATACAAACACAATTTCACTTAATCCTCACTACATCTCAACTAAAATAAAATCTTCTATATATCTTCTCCAATTAAACAAAAAAATGTCTCAAAACCCGAACGACGGAGGGTATTTCACGAATCTCCTAACGTCAAACCAACATCCATACGGGAGAGCCTCAAACTCTTCTACTCCCTCGTCGCACAACCCAAGCCCCTCACCGCCATACGGTTCACAACCATTCAATCCGAATGAAATTTACCGTAACCAACAATACGCGTTTCAACAAGGATTCGCAAATCAAGCCCAATTCAATTCGACACCACAATTTTATAACCCGAATCAACAATCCACGTTTCCTACTCCTCCATCACAACCACCAATCGAAGCACTACCATCTCAACAAGGTTTTAAAGTACTTAAGGCACGATCACCGGCCAAAGGTAGAGGAAAAAAAACCAAAGCCCAAAAAGCAAAAATAGTAGTAAATTTAGACGCTGGCGATGATGAAGACTTGGAAGACGTGGGTCAAGGGCGTTCTCGAAAATTGTGGAGCAAGAATGAAGAAAAGCTTCTTGCGGAAACTTGGATAGAAATTTCCTAAGACCAAGAAATGGGGAATGACAAAGATAACGACTATTTTTGGAACGAAATATACGAAGCGTTCAACGAGCGGACAAACGAAGACCCTCGCACAAAAAATATGATAACCGGTAAATGGACGAGACTTAATGAGCGACTGCCAAAAATTCCACGCTATTTATAAGCATATTAGCCGCTGCAGTGGTGAAAATGAGCATGATCAAATCAAGAATGCGGAGGCGAACTTTGAAGAACGCTTCGGTACGACGGGTTTCAATTATCTTCACGTTTGGGAGGTCTTGAAACATTACCTAAAATGGGATGCTGAAGAACCTCTAAACATTTCATGTCTTGAAGATATATTCGGGCCGGACAAACGACCTCGTCCCGAAAGAACCACTAAACGAGCTTGTGACAACTCGGAAATCCGAATTCCTATATCATTAGCCTATTATAATCTTGATTTACATTTTGGGAACGTTTATCGAGGTCTATGATATTATGCATGAGGTTTGACCATATAACGTATAAAACACGAATAATAATTAATTCGGACACCGAAAAATAAAGATATGAGTATTTATAACCAAAGTTTATGGAAAAATGATTCTAAGATTAATGTAAAGGATTTCGGATACTCGGGAAATAGTTATGTCGCGGTTTACTTGTTCCGTTCGCATATCGCTAAAAATATAAGAAATATGGCAACATGAGTCCTCGTGGGCGCGCTAGGGTTTGTGCTTAGTCCAAGGTACCCCTATATAAACAACATTTATAACATTCTAGGGTTCACCTTCTTCTTCCTCTCTCTCTAGCCGCGTCCCACCTGACATAAATCCGGCCATATTCCGGCCAAAACCACCACCACCACCTCGCGTGGGTTTACACCGCCACCACCATCTTTCGCCCCTTCTCATCCTCTATCTTTTGAGCTATTGCACACGCTACCAAACGCTCCCTAACACCTTCTTTATTCGAGTTCTAGCCTCGAATCCGACACCACCTTCAACCTTTTCTCATGTTTCTTGATACTCGAAGAACATGGTAGTTATCTCGCCGTTTTTGGAGGTGTTGTACCACTATCCGACCCAAAAACCTTTGGGTTCGAGGGTTTCATCTTAATAACGATTAACAAAATTTAAAAACGGGCAAATATATTGAGTTTGGTATCATTTGTGTCAGTGTGTTTGTATTTGTTTGCGTGTACGAGGTGTTGCCGTGAGCTTTAGGCTCACTGTTTTGTGGTTACGTTATCGTGCTTGGTGGTCGGATTTAGAGAAGAGTTTAGGTTAGAATAGATTAATATTGGTTTTGGTTGTGTTGTGGATGTGTTGTCGAGTCTTTGAGTTTGGATTGGTGTTGTTATTGTTGATGTTGTATTGTTGTCGTTGTGGTTGTTTGGCCAAGGGGTATAGAGCTGAGACCACTAGGGTCTCGGCAAGTGATTGTTGTTATTGTTGTCGATTAGGTTGTTCTTGTCGTTGGTTTAGTTTTTGCGTTGTTCTCGTTGTTGTGTCCTAGTTGTTGTTGTTGATGCATTGGCCGAGAATTAGAATCGAGATCGTTAGGGCCTTGGCAAGTTTTTGGTTGTGGTTTATTGATTAGTTGGTGTGACGATATGGTTGTGGTGAAAAGGAGTTAGAATGACGGAGATTAGGGTAGTAACGAGCCGTAGTCGGCCGCTAGTTATTGAAGTTGTGATTGCGGCGATATATATATTGTGACCATTATTGATATACTTGTGATGTTTGAGCTAATTCGGGTGTTACCAAGACTTTCTAGTCTCGTGTGGCACCCGACGAGCCAAAATTGACATGTTATTATTATTAGACTTTGACATTTTGACCCGTGATAAAGGTGAACTTGAAACATGAGGTAACTCGAGAAAATATAAAGTATACTTTAACGTTAAATGACACATTTATAAGTTACTAATAATTATTAAATAACGATAGATATGTTATATAATGTTTTCTTATTAAGAAATATTAAGCGACGTTAAAACGTTAATTAATATTTCTAAAGTTAAAAAGGAAAACATTAAATAACAAAAGAACGTTATTTAATATCCTACGGAACTAGTAAATGAAACGGTGTTGAATCTAATACGGACGAGTTACTAAACGTTTCGAGGGCACATTTAACGAGACTTACCCTTTAGGAGGTATTGAGGTTCGTGTTAGTTTATGTCGAGTTACGGATTGGTTAACATTATAACTATCCGATAAGATTAACGGACTAATTGGGTTACTAAATCCAATTAGGGTTTAACAAACGTGTCGGGGGAGAATATTAATAGGTGGCCCATCCTACGACTCACCACCTCTTTACTAGATATGAGTTAACTTTGGATTAACAAGTGTATTTAAGGAATTGTTGAACTTATGGTATTAGCAAATACGATAAGTATCCAATAATTCGTACAATTTCCCTTGTTAAACTTTTGGTTACTCGAGATTGACTTTGACCATAAGGTTGACTTAGTAGCCATTTAAGTGTGATTGATTTGGATGGATTATGTAGTTTGACCCGGTTGTTTCGTATTAAGTTTTGTTTAGTTTCTTGTCGATGTCGTTGTTATTCTTCTCTTGGTGTGAGTACTCTTGAGTCTTGTCTCGTTTCTCGTTGACTTCGCTTGTTTAGTCTTTGGCGTGAGTTCACTTGAGTCTATGTCGTGTCCTCACTTCACACACAATGATACCAAACACAAACACTAATAAATGGAAAATGAGAGATTTGGAGATGTAAGAATAGGTATTACTTGGGAGTAGTTAGCTTATGGAGGATTTAGTTCATCGCTGAGGATTGGGAATTAAGATGAGGCTTATATATAGAAGACTTCGCCGTTTCCTTACCGATGTGCCGCCTTCTTGATGCTGTTGTGATCTGCTAGATGCCAGTTGTGTCCGTCGTGTATTATTGCATTGCTGTGGCCCAGGTGAGTTCATAGCCCCTACTTTTATCGTTTTCTATTCTTTAGGGGAGAATACATGCTCTTCGTTATCTCTTGGGCCTTTTGGTCATTTTCTTTGTTGTTGTAATGCTATTGGTTTTCGTTATGATTTGTTGCGTTTATATTATTGTTTATGTTCTCGGTAGTTATGATATGATTGTTAGATTGGATATGTGGCTGTCAGTGTAGTACTATCTACTTTACTGCAGAAGTACGATAGGAATTGACTACAAGTGCGGCAATTAGCTATAGTGTGCACCTATAGGATTTCTCTCTTGTTTGTTATGTTATGTGGTGTTATAGAGTAATCGTTATGTCTTGGAGTTCTTGGCATTGCGTATTATTTTGTGTCTAAACTCTATGGGCTCACCAGCGTAAGCTGACCCATTTTAGCATGTATTCTCAGGTTTATTGCGATAGCTTATTTCTGGAGGCGCTTGGCAAGGGGCACGGTCATAGAAGACTCTGATAACTAATTGGGACCGCTTTACTTACTTTATGGGCCTATTTCCGCACTTTTTTCATAACATGTAAACTAAATGTATTTGATAACAATTCTTATTCTAAATAATTGAAATAAAACCATTCTTTGTACCTTATGTTGTGATACCAATATAGTAGCACCCCAATGCATGTATGCTTCCGCTGGACCCGATTTTGGGGGTGTTACAGAGCTGGAAAGAAACAAAAGTCGACGGAAACGTCCAGTGCGGCGAGCTCAGGTGAGAGTCAAACGAGTACTTTTTCGGGACATTTATCCGAAAAGTATTTGCAAGCGAAAGACGTTCAGATGTTTATGTATGAGGTGAAGAAGGCGAGGGAACAAAAGGCGTTGGAGGCACAAGAGAGATTGTTGGAGATGCAGGAAATGCAGATGCTCATGTTAGAGCCCAGCTTGGTTACTGACCCGGTAAGAGCCGAGATTATTTGCCAAAGACAAGCATTGATAACCAAGAAATACCAACAACGTAATCCTCCCCCTGGTGACGACAGCGTCTAAAATGTTTATTTTTCATATTAGTATGTCTTGTATTTTTTTTATTTTCGTATCTTATGTTTTTTTTTTTTCGTATCGTTTTTTTTTTTTTTTTTTTTTTTTTTCATATTGTAACCTTTTTTTTTGGATGAAATAAAATTAGTTTGTTTTTTTATTTTTTATAATTAGTGAAATGAATTTAATGAATTTAATTTAGGGTGTGTTTGGTAGAGAGAATTTCAGAGAATAGAAATGAAGTAGAGAATAGAAATTGAGAGAATAGAAATCAGTAGAGAATTTTGTTCAATTCTAATGTTTGGTAACAACAGAGACTTGACCCGGGAAATGAAAAAAAATATATATATATTTTTTGATTAATTTTTTTTCCTAAATAACAATTCTAAAAAAATATATATTTAAAAAAAAATATTTTTTTTAAATTATATTTTTTTAATTTATTTTTTATAAAAATTATTTAAACAAATTTATTTTTTCTAAACAACAATTCTAAAAAATATATATTTAAAAAAATTAAATTATATATTTTTTTAATTTATTTTGTTAACATTTTTTAAAAAATTTTATTTTTTTTAAATTTATTTTGTATAAAAATTATTTAAAAAAAATTATTTTATAAAAAATTTATTTTTTTAAATCATTTTTTATAAAAAA
>LBNU01022813.1:20693-41238 GCA_014162995.1 Artemisia annua
TATTAACACTTTTAGCCACTTTTTGCTTAATTATATGTGACTAACTCCAAAAAAACAACACCCGTTGTGTGACTAAATCATCACAAACGTCACATTTATTATATATTCACGTGGACATAGGACGGAAATAGTCACACAAAATACACATTTACTTGAATAAATCATCTCAAATGTCACATATATTATAGATTTATGTGGCCAAAGGACGAACAATAGTTACTCTCAAATAACATTCGTGTGACTATAAAGTGTTTACGGTCACACATAATGATTAATTCAACAAAATTTGTCCATAATTCGTCACACATATTCGGGTTTTGGTTACTCATTTTCAACGACAATGGTCACGAACTCAACAAGGTCACCATATGCCACCTACGGTGGCGGGACTTTTGGTGACGCACGACCAAAAAAAACGTACGTGACTATATGCATATCATCACACATTTTGGACGTGACCAATAGAACTTTTTGTACTAGTGACAGCTTATAGGTATGCTGAAACAAACACACACATAGTTTATAGATATTTTGAAACAAACACGCATATAGCTTAAATGTAATGTGGGTATGCCAACTAGAATGTATCTTTGTATCAGGATGAGGGCGTTGCGTTTGTGAATTAACCAAAGTCACATATAAAGTTAAAAATGTGCTGAACCAAACACCCTTATATCATTTATAGATGTGCTGAAACAACCACTTCACACTTAATTATGCTCAACCCAATACACATTTAGCTTATAGAATAACAACATATTTAGAACTTTGTTATTTGATAAATTTTTCTAAGCCGTATTCAATTTTTTTCAGGTGAACCACTAACTCCTAGAGCAGTGAAATTTGGTGACTCTCTATTTACGCCGCCTCATGATCATCAGTTAGGAATTTTTCAACCTACTCCTAACGGTACTAAATATTGGGACCCCAAAGTTATTAATAAACCTGTAGAAGGTACTGTCTTTGATACACTTGAATTAGCTCTAAATGCTTACAAAGAGTATGCAAGCGAAGGTGGTTTTGAGGTTAGAAAGGGTGGTCAAAAATACTCCAAAAACAGTAAAGATGAACCCAAAAATAAGTATTTTTATTGTGTTAGACAAGGCTTTAAGCCCCCACCCAAGGATGGAAATCCAAAAGTTGATAAACCGCAAACCACCAACCCTTTAGGCGTGACTAAGGTCATAAGAAGAAGGAAACGTGCATCTTGTCGTTGTGGATGTAACGCACAACTTAGGCTTAAGAAACTACCAGATGGAACGTATTCTGTGTCCAAGTTTATTGAGAAACACAACCATAGTTTGGTATATGAAGACGATATCAAGTATCTTAGGGCATCTCGTAGGCTAACTTTCTCCAAACAGCAATTGTTAAACCAGTTTTCTAATGTCAACATAGGCCCCGTTAAATCCTGGAAAGTGTTGAAAGAAATGTACGGTGGCTTTGAATATATAGGGGCAACAGATGTTGATTGCAAGAACTACAGGCGTGGTTTGAATGAATTCATCGGTGAGCGTTATGCTCAAATGGTCGTTGATAAGCTGTTGAGCCGAGAAGAATATTTCGACAATGTTTCCGTTGAATAGAAACAAGAAAAAGAAACTAAAGAATTGGTTGGTTTGTTTTGGGCAGCCGAGCAAGCCAAGTGTAATTACGCTGCCTTTGGTGATGTTGTGTCATTTGACGCAACGTTTCGTTCAAACAGGTATCATGCCTTTTTTTATTTCCCTTATACTTAACTACTTTAGTTATAATGATACTTATACACATGCTTCTTTGTACTTTATGTAGGTACAATATGGTTCTCGTCCCTTTTACGGGCATTGATAATCACAAAGATACACGTGGCTGTTGAAGAGGTTTAAAAAGATATTCGTTAAAGTTCCCAAGGTTGTTGTAACTGATCAAGATCCGGCTATGAAGATAGCTATTGAAAAGATACTCCCGGATAGCCGCCACCGTCTTTGTATGTGGCATATAATGTCAAAACTTACTACAAAGGTATTCTTTTGAAGTACTTCTTTAATTACAGTAACAGTAAGTTGGTTTTTTTGTTCACGGTTGTGTTTGAAAAAAAAATGTAAAAGCCTTAAAAACTAAGGTGGTGTTTGGTTTATTCACAGATGTAGTGAAAACATATTAAAACGCTGATACATAGAATACTATCAAACGCACATATACACAGTTACATTTTGGGTGTTTGGTTCATTGACACCTATAAGCTATAACTTATACATATTGTGAAATCAACACATATACACGTTATAAACCATTTTTTAAAGAAACTGTATGCAAACCTTATTAATCTTTATTTGAAATCATTTTTTGACCACCCTGACAATTGTGTTTAGGTCGGCCCAACATTATCCAGCGACACGGATTTTAAAAGGCGTTTGTGTGGTATGGACTGACCGGATTGAGCCCGAAGTGTTTGATGAATAGTGGAACAAGATAATGACAAATTTTGAGCTTACTGAGCATAAATGGCTTCAAGATATGTTCGAATTGCGGTTAAACTAGATACCTGCCTATTTCAGGCATGAACCGATGTCTGGTCTGATGCGCACGACATCGAGGTCCGAAAGTGAGAATCATTTTTTTGGCCAGCTGTTTAACCCACACTTGAGTTTGATCGAATTCCTTAGTCATTTTGATACTGCAATGCACTCCCAAAGATTCAAATATGGGAAGAATACACATGACTCAAAATACACAACACCTGATTTCAAAACTCACTTACAAGTTGAAAATGAAGCCGCAGAACTGTATAAACACGCTGTCTTCTATGATGTTCAGGATAAAATATTCGAGTCATTGTTTCATTGTTTTTCACTTAGCGTTCAAGAGGATGATACATCGCTAACTTATATGATTCGCGATATTGAAGCTGATTACACAACGATACATGGTGTATCTATTGAAGCTAAATATGAGGTAACACTATCCATATATACCTTTATGTTAATACAAATATATCACTAATATACCTCGTTTAAATCAAGGTTTCCTTTAACATGTAGGTCACGTATGTGCCAGCTAGTTGTGACATCAAATGCAGCTGCTTAAAGTACGAGTGTTATGGATTGCTGTGCCGCCATATTTTTTATGTTCTTAGGATGTCCAAAGTATTCCATTTCCCTAGAAAATACTTGCAGCGAAGATGGTCAAAGTATGCTCTGCCCAACAAGATTGTCACAAGGCCCGTGGACGTTTGAAGCTTGTCAAATCTGGCAGAATGTGTTAATGGTGTTGTTAGGGAAATTTACAGCACTGTTGAAGATTTGGTTACCTGTTTGGTCACTGATATTCAGAAGTTACACATTTACAAGGATGACCTTGATACATTAATAGAACAAGTGAAAATCGACATCCCAAATGCCCCTGAAATGAGCAAGAAAGAATTTTACGCTGCTACGCTTGGTGTCACGAAACCTGTGGATGTTAACATTATTGCCCCTGAATATTATAATAAAGGATCTGTTTCTGTGAATAGCCATCAAACACAAGCCGAGAAAGCTATTATTCAATCAAAAAAGACTCCGTGTAAATGCAATGCTTGTGGAGAGCTTGGTTATCATGATTCTCGTAACTGTCCCACCAAGAAGAAATCAAATGATGAAGAGATGGACGACTAAATGATGAGGAGAAAAGTGTACCCGTTTTAGGGGGTCATTTAAGCCCTAATTCGTGTTAATATGATCAAATATTGCCTTAAATCGTTCCTTTTGTCATTTTAGGTACTTTTGAGAAGAATTCTGGAAAACACATCATTTTGGACGTTTTTGGAGCATAAAGTGAAGAAAACGACAAAGTCTCAAAAGAATGCAGGAAATCCTTCCTGACGGCGTCAGAGTCACAAGGTGACGCCGTCAGCCAACCAAGACAAAAGAGTGGATTCTGACTATACGTGACGCCCTAAGAAGAAAATGTGATGTTTACACCTGACGGCGTTAGGTGTTAATAATCCTAGGCCGTCAGGTGTTAAGTTAAAGAGTGACGGCCCAGAGCAATTTTACAAGTGACGGCGTCAGAAGTAGATCTAGGCCATCCGAGAACCCAAATGGCGGCGAGCTGACGGCGTCAGAGCGTATAAGCTGACGCCGTCAGAGTGTATTTTCTATATATACTTTTCTATTTTTCATTCATTAGTGTGCAACTTTTGGGAACAAACCCTAGACGATTTTGACAGCTTTTTCAAGGGTTTTTCACCCTTGATTCTTCCATTTTCAATTGAAGATAAGTCTGCATTCAAATTAATCAATATGTCTATGTGTTGGTTAATTATATCTTATGCTTGTCTTTCAATTAACATGCTAGGCTAGATTTATTTTGTGTTTGCTTAGATCTAATGAAACCTAACTATTGATTATTGGATGTTGGTGTGTTATTAATTGTATTGGATGATTGTTTATTGATGTTAGGCTTAAGAAAACTGGCTAACCTCCTATACGGTAACTTGCTTGAATGTCTTAAGAAACATGAACCAATGCGTACTAGGTTTTTATGGTTGTATTTAATGCATGAGTGAATTCTAATGATCCCATGTTAGGAGCTTCTAGCAGGCTCGACATAGGAGTGAAGTAGGAGTTTATAGAGTTCGGGAAGCTCGTACGCCACCCCACGAATGGTATTAAGGAATACACCCGTCATCCACGCAATTAATACACACTAATTAACCGGTAAAAGATAGTTAGGGAGTAAGGAAATCTAAGTAAACACACTTGTCTCCATATAAGTTTCACAACCACTTAGTTTTAGTTATTTTTATTTTATTTGCAATAGTAGTTTTGGGGTTAGTTGGCTAGCAACTAATTCCGCCCACTCCTTCAAACCCGAGATTTTACTTGCTTTCAAAAAAATATAAACATACAAAAATAATCATCCCTCATCCTTAGACCTATTAGAGTAGTTTTTCATACCTAACGAACACTATTCCCTGTGAGAGAACGATCAATCCCCCGTACTTACCACTATACTATACTACATCGGTCAGGTACACTGCCTGGTGGGATTGCAAGCTTCTCAAGATCCCTTGAGAGGTAAAACCTGTTGCGTGGTCGCAATCCCGCGTTATCAAGTTTATGGCGCCGCTGCCGGGGAATAGTTATTGTTTAGGTTGAATTTTTTATTTTATTAGGTCTACTCACTAGATTCCTTTCTAGTGAGATTTTTATTTTATTTTTCTAGGATCTCTTTAGTCTATCTATTTTCTTCATGTTTTTGTTCGTAACCATTACCATCCGCCAACATGGAAGGAGGTAATATCCTCGATCCCAACAACCCACCACCACAACAACCACCAAAACCAAACCAACCTCCTAGAGCCCGTACCTTAGGAGAGTATTCCCGACCTAGCCACCATGGCTATCGAAACACCATTAAGCTCACCCAAGGAGCCAATATGTCTCCCTTGCGATCCGACACCATCCGGTTGGTGCAAAGCGGATGCGCATTCCATGGACTTCATTCTGAAGATCCAAATCAACATCTCAAGGATTTCCTCAAAATCGTAGATTCCATAGACCTTAATGTTGAAACTCGAGAGACCACCCGATTACGTCTCTTCCAATTCTCTCTGCGAGACCATGCTAGTCAGTGGCTAGAGCGTCTACCCGCAGGATCCATCACCTCTTGGGATGATCTCACAACTCGCTTCTTAGCTCAATTTTTCCCACCTGGAAGAACTACCAAGCTAAGGAATGATATATTGGCGTTCCAACAACGTCAAGGCGAAACCCTCTACGAGGCATGGACTCGATTCAAGAACTTACTTCCAAAAGTCCCTCATCATGGCATAGACCTTTGGATCCAAGTCCAAATCTTCTATGACCATATCAATCTCCCACGAGGCAAGCCATTGACTAAGCGGCCGGTGGTAAGCTACGTGATCTAAGTGCGGAACAATCATGGGATCTCCTAGAAGACCTTGCTCTCTATGACAACGAAAGTTGGAATGACCCCCGTGATTTTAATAAAACGATCAAGGCAATATCTTTGCCTTCGAATAATTCAAGCACTTCCGACCGTAGGATCATAGAACTTGAAGACCAAGTCAAGTTTCTTATGAAATCCTACGAGGCTCCTAAACCTTCAAGCCAAGTGAACAAAATCACTTCTTTGTGCGAATTATGTAGTGGTCCCCACGACACTCGTGATTGCATGGAACTCCCCAAATAAGCTTTTGCGGACTACGCATCCTCGCGTACCGACGGAGCGGGAGACAAGTGGTACACTTTCAAACCCGAGCAAAACCCTTACGGTGATTCATACAACCTCTCATGGAGAAATCACCCAAACCTTAGGTGGAAGCAAAACCAAAACGCGCCCCAAACCAATTCTTCCAACCCACCTAATCATTTCCAATCAAACGGTTCCTACCCAAACCGTACTTTCAATAACAATCCCTCCAACAACAATGGTAGTACCAATAATCTCGAAGGATTGATGTCTCAATTTATGGCATCTCAAGAAGCTCGAATAGCTAGGTTCGAATCCGAATTCAATCAACAACAAACGGAGATGACCAATAAGATAGACAACTTATTGAAAGCCCTCAATAACCAAGTGCTATCACCTCCACATAAGGACGCTAGGAACACAAATAGCGGACACTAAGTTAAAGACCCTTCTTCATCCAAACATGTCCACTTCATCAACATTGTCACCATTAAACCAATTGATAGAGTGAGGATATTAGTGAACCTAAGGATGAGGTTAAAAAAGTCGAGGTAGATAAGGAAATTAGGAAAAGTGAGATTAAATAAGTAGATGATGAAGAGGACTACTTCAATAGGTTGCCCACTAAGGAAGAACGTACATACCATAAGGATCTATTCAACGACACCGAGACACCATACTTCCTAGGTAACCCAATCATCAAAACCGGTGACCCTACCAACCTTAACATACCATGCAATATAAGTCACTTGCATGTTTGGAAAGCTTACATAGATCTTAACTCTCCCATAAACATCATGACTAGAGCCCACTACAATCTTATAATGAAAAAGCAACTGGGACTTAGGACATTTCCTAGCACTGGGTGGGCGAGCAATTTCGTGGGTAGAGTTAGGGGACTACATGTCTACATAGGGAATTTCACCTATATCGCCGACTTTGTGATTGTTGAGGACATTCGCCCGGTAATAGATGCATGCTTAACTCAAGTAGTTTTTGGAAAGCCGTTTGTTGAGGCCTTTAAGATGAACTATGACCCATCTCTAGGGATAGTTAGGTTCAAGGACGAGACCGATGATGTAGCTTACCAAATGCCTTATAAGATAGAGCAATACCCACTTTTGTCAAACCTTGAGAAGGAGCACAATCAAGCGGTCTGCTATAGGAATGATGAGGATAGACGTAGGGGAGTAGACTATGTCATGGAAAGGATATTCGGTTTCTACAAGGATTGTTTGAAATTAGGACCGGATTATAAAACCGGACAAGAGGATGACCTAGAAACCGTGACCAACGATGGAGTCACGTAATGTACGGTGACTTTGAGTCTAGCTACAAGACTCGTGAATAAAGAAAAGCGCTTCTTGGGAGGCAACCCAAGCTTTGTGTTTATTTATTTGTTTGTTTGGTTTTATTTGTTTCCGTATATATGTTATTTTTCTTGTTATTGATTCATGCTTCAAAAAACTAATTTGTGAAAATGATTTATTTTGTTTTTAACTTCGTCTTAACTACATATAAAGGTATTTTGCAAAAGATAAGTGTAAGGGAAATCTAAATCGGTTAATAAGAACAAATGAACATGAATCATAACAATGTAAATTAGCATGCATATTAGTACTTGTTTGAGTCAAATGCTTGTATCGAGTCATAATGATATTTTTGCAGGAATTCCAGAAAGTAAGGTATAGTTTTTCCAGATAATTTCCGGAAACATAACATGAGAATTCTGTCAGATCATTTCTGACGGCGTCTGATTCGTTGTGTTTTTAGGTGTGTGCAAAAACAACTTATCAAAAATATCAACAAACGTGATGTCAATGTTATCGTGAGACAACAAGACGTGGAGAATTACAAGTAAACCTTTTAGGAAAAAGATTACCTCGTAAACTCGTGAAAGTGATATTTGTTAAGACCGGGAAGTGATTTCCCGGGTCGTTTCCCAACGAGGAGTGAATGGAACGTATCGTGAAAAGATTCGAGATTAAAATCTTTGTATGAATGGTTGTGAGATTGTTTGGTTTTGTTGTACGTCAAATTAACGAAAATTGAAAACAAACTAAAATGAAAATAAAATAACCTAAATGGGAAAACAAAAGGCAAATGGCAAACTAGGGGAATCCTAAAACACTACGGGAATCAAAATTAGGTATCGGGAATCCTAAATCATAAGTAAACAAATAAACGTTACGTTTATTTAAGATAAACGTCAACGTACAAATAAAAAACATGAAATTCAAGCTACGCAAGTCCTACGGGCCTACAAATAATTTTAACATGAACAAAATGACAAAAGAAAATTTTAGAAAAAAAAAGAAAATTAAAAATTGGATAAAAATTCAATTTAATATGAATTAAAAACTATTTTACACTAATTAATTCAAATTAAATACTAATAACAGTGATTAACAAGCTAACAACAGTGATTAACAAGCTAGGATGCAAAGATCAAACACGCTCAGTGGTTACTGATGTGCGTATAGCAGCAATGGGCAGCAAAGGGGCAATATAGGGGCTAAAAATAAGCAAATGAACAAGCATGAAAGGGCAAACAAGTGTTACATCCAACAACTCAATACTAGGGGCTTCCTAAAACACTAAAGATCAAGGGATTAGCTTAAATAATGATCTAGAAATGGCTTTGTGAAAACGGGTCAGATTTGTAAAAAGCATGGTGCAAGGGTGATATGGTGATTACGGTCACTCATAAGCCAACCAAAAAAATTCTAAAAATTAAAACAAAAATATGGCTAATTAAACAAGCTTCCAAATCACTTAATTCCAGAATTTGAGACAAATTGGTTGAAAATTGAGAAAATGAAAAATAAAAGAAAAAGGTGCAGTTTGGTGACTTTCTTGGTTTGGGTCAGATTTGGAAATGGGTGAGTTTGTGGTGTGTGACTATGAAAGTCCAAGAACAGAACTTGAAAATGTTGCAATTACCTAAATGAGACTAAAATATATTAAGAACAACAACAAATGGAACTGAAAACTAAATCTATCCTAACTTCTATGTTATATCAGATAACTAAAAAAGAAAGTAGAAAACTTGTCCAAATACTTTAAATCTTTAGAAAATGGTAGAGTGTGGATTCAAAACAACTTAAATTAGTTAACCAAAGCTAAATAGACCTGATTTTTTTTTGTCACAAATGGTTTTTGGTCAAAAATGGGTGTCATGCCAAACACCCCTGTTGAATCTGTTATGAAGATTTTTCAAAGCGAGTGGTGAGATTTTTGATGCAAATGTGATCAAATGCATTGATATAAGTCAGAAAACTCACAATAAGCAATAACCAAACAATAATAAGCGATATGAATGAGCATAACACAAATAAGCAAATAAGCTAGAATGTGACTGTTAACAACTAAACTAGCACAAATGGTTATCTATTCATGAAGTAAGCTACATAACACTAAACACTACCTACAACTAGCATAATAAGTATGAAATAAGCACAAATAAGCCGAACTTAAGGTAAGCTATAGTAACTATGCAAATGAACAGTGAAATTAGAAAAATGAACTTACAAAAGGCCTTTACTAAAACAAAGGTAGATGACGCCCAAACCATTCTCAAAATAACCTAATGCTTGCCACAAGCTCTAACCCATTGCCATCCATTATGCACAATGTTCCAGCTCCTTCTTCTTCTCTTGGTGTTTTTTTTTTCTTTAAGAAACTGAAAGGAAAGCTTCTGATTTTAATTGAACACAAAACTTAAACTCACAAAAACTATAGATTATACTTTGAGAGTTTAAGTTATAAAAGTTTGTAACAACTTATATCACAGAATTTAAAGACAGAAATTTAAAAAGGAAACTGAGAACTTGAATTAAACTTTGAGAAACTGAGTTACAAAACAATTAAAATACACTTATTTAAAGAGAAACTAGGCTATGAACTACTTGCCATTTATGGCTGTAACACCTGGTACTTTTCCTAAAACCTATTTCTAGCCAAACTACTATTTTCGTACCTGAGATACTTTTAAATTTTTAATGCATGTTAAATTGGGCTTGAGAAGCGTGAGATATATTGGAAACGAGAATTTATTCCTTGATTGACTCAGCACAACCTAGAAAACTCGAATTGTATTTCACTTGCCAAATTATTTGATTTATTTTGAGTTTGAGAAAAACTCTGAAGTTTATGCTTGATTTTATTGGAAAAATTATTTCGTAAACAATGGCGCAAGTTTCTTAATTTTTCGAGTCCGTTTGCTATGTCGTTTGAGCCCCGGAGCGTTATCGTAAGAAGTTTAGTACGTTGGCAAACTTGGTCCCTTGAGTTTATTTACATAATCTTCCGTACATTTCCTTTTATTCATAAACTACCCTACACTTTGTTTCATATATATACCACATAATACCATTTTATCTCATTTTATTTATATAAAACACACACACACCACTCAAAACTCTCTCTTTCTCCCTCTTCTCTCTTCTTCGCCGGCGAACCCACACCCAAAAAAAATTCCGGCCGCCGGAATAATTATTCCGGCCACCACCTTCTACACCTCCCACACTACCTTGTAGATCGGGCTTTCCCCGTCATCACCGTGCCACCCACGCACCCCAACACCCCCTGTACCGCCGTCACGCGCCACCCCCGCCGTCACAGACCACCACCGAGAGCCACCGCCACCTCCACCACTATTTCTACCACCGGTAAAGTCACCCACGCGCCACCCCCGTTCATTATTTTTATTTGTATTTGAAACCCTAGTTTTGAAAATCTTTATAAACCGATTTATATGTTAAAATCTTTTTAAAATTTTGTTTTAATAATGTTTTTAAGCTCAAAACTCGTGTGGATCTTTTTCTTGACCCCGTTTGGCCGCGACTCGGTTGACTCAACGAGTTGACTCACTCAACTCGGTGAGGTTTTGGTGTTTTGTTGTTGTTTTGGTTTGTAATGACGAGGGAGTATGTATTTTCTTTGGTTTTGATAATTATTGAGGGTCCGTTTGGCTTGGTTTGTGTTCGGCAGCCGACTGCCACCACCACCGTGGCTTGGGTGGTGGTGGTGGTGGGTTATATTATTGTTAGTATTGTTGTTGATGGTTTAGGGATTCGGATTTGATTTTGGTTTTGATTTGGAGTTGAAGTGTTGTTGTTATTATTGTTGTTAGGATTATTTTCGGGTATCGGGATTACTAGTCTCGGATATATTTAGTTAGAAACGGTAAATAATAAAACGGTTAGTAAAATTATGAAACCTAAAATGCATTTGACATAGTTGAGAGGATTTAGACATCAGACTTGGTATCCGTATTATTATTATTGTGATGTTATATGGCGAGCTTGAATTGGACGTATTGGATTTGCGGCTATTGTTATTTGGACTTATGGACCCTTTGGTACACGAGACGGTAGGGTACGTTAGGCCCTTAAAGATCTTAACGTACCTAGAACCCGAAAAATACAAAATGGTCGATAAACCTAAACAACTAATGGACTACGTGAATGATATATCCAATCATATTATTATTTATAAAATATTAGTGTTGTTTAAAATATAAAGAGTCGTTGACTCGGGAAACGTTCTATAAACGGGCAGGTCATGCCAAAATTTTGTAAAACTCTTTATGAACTTCAAACTATTTTACCAACTACTATTTATTTTGAAACCCTTTTATTACAACGTTATTTTGGGAAAACGGGTAAAACCGAGACTTGTTATTAGCAATTTGTTATTTATATGAGTGTGTCATTCATTTTCATCTCTTTTCTTTCCATTTCTTTTCGACGACTTTTTTCGAGATATTCTTTCATCTTTTCTTGCGTATTGGGTCGTTTCGCCGACTTATTCTTTTTCTATCTTTCTTCCACACGAGACTTTTCTTTGAAAACTATTTTCTTTCAAATGCCATTGTATTTTATAAAACTTTATTCAAGCATTGTTTATTGGAATATTCGAGTACCATTGCTGAGTTATGATATTGATATTGCTTAGGTTGTGCTGAGGATTATTTGCTGTGACGCATTATTTGATTGGTTGGTATATCTCGTTTCCTGCTATTGTTAAGATGTGATTCATAGCCCCGCTTTTTATCTTTTAAATGTTTATAAACCCATGGGGTGAGATACCTGCTTTAAATGTTTTCTGAGCACAAGTATTTTTGGTATGCTTTTCCTGATTGGTATGCTTTCCTGACGATGTGCTAAGTAGCTTTACCTTGCCATTGCAAGACCCTCAGATCATGAACCATTAATCACTTGCGAGTGAGCGCGAATATAGGGATATAGGCCTATAGGAATTGACCCTCCCACTCCTTTTGCTGGATAGGCAAATTGTGGTGTACTATATTCGATTTTGCCGGGTAATTGGCAAGTACTCGGCCTTGGGGGCACTATTATATTATGAAATTCCGCGGTTATATTGATACTATGATTGTTGGTTAACGTTTTGCGTGTCATGAGCTTAGCATCATCAACAATGTTATATGCACAGGGATGCCTCTATACATTGGTTGTTACCTTGATTACCCGATATTTGCATTTGTTGCTCATATCTTATGATTAAAACCTTGTGCTCAACCTTATTATTTAAACCTATGGATTACACTCAACCTTTGTGTTGACTTTTTAAGCATGTGTTTCAGGTACTAATGATATTAATAATTAGCTTTGAAGCTTGATACTTGGGGCATGGTGGAGTGGCTAAGGCTGAAGAGGCATTTCTGTCAAGGCAGCTTTACTATCTTTCTATCTTTATTTGCATGTCATTCGTAAAACCTTTTGTGTCTTTTGTTACTTCCGCTGCTAAACTTTGTTTATTTTCCGCTGCAAACTCTATTTACTTTTTCCGCTGCTACTTTGACTTAAGAGTCCTTGTACTCTAAATGGTTTGTAATTCGAATGATATGTTTTGCAACATTTATAAACGTCCCGTGTTGTGGTCGTTAGCTATAAATGTGCCTGGTTTCTATTTGCGTAATACTCCCAGCATGATAGCTGCCGTATTTGAGTTGGGGGTGTTACAATGGCTTACATGGGTCCTATTTATACTAACATGGCAGCCTTGCATCATGGTCGTTTGTGCTTCTTTTGTGAGAGCAAACAATTGTAATCTTCAATTGTGCTTCTTGGGAGCAAATCCCAGCCATTGGATTGGTTTCAAGTGATCTCCACCATCCTTTTCAGTTTTGGCGCCAAAACCAATTGGATTGCCAGCGTGGAATTTGGAAGCTAGTTGGTATCAATGGCTTGAGATTGGTAAAAAGCTTGTCTTGGAGTGCATAGGAGGAGCTTTTGAGGTAGTGGAGATTGAGTGTTGCAGGAAAAGGATGGAGGGGGGGTTTTGTTTGGCGGTTAATAGCAGGAAGAAGAAGATAGGGTGTATTTGACCTGGGTGTTGAACGAGGGAATAAATAAAACGGGGTGGGTGGTTTATTTATTTGGGATTGGGCCGGGTTTGTTTTTGGGTTGGATTATAAATGGTTTGGGTTTATTAAAAGGTTTAAATGGGTTAAGGGTTTAGTTAAATAACTAATGGGCTGACCCGGCTCATTAAAATGGGTCGGGTTGGCCCATAAAATTTGGTTTCGGGTTCGGTTTTCCAATCTCATCCCCACGTCTTATCCCGGGTTTGACTTTGACTACGTCTTTGCTTTTCTTAATAAATGCTCTAAATGGTGTCTAGTTGATCCGATAATGCTCCATTCTGCTCCTTTTCCCATCCAAGCTCCATTTTGCTAACGTTTGCCTTGTTTTCAATCCTTTTATACCTGAAATACACAAAAACACACTCCAAGGATATTTGTGACATTATTTGATCATTTTTAAGTGTTTTTGGTTGTTTTGGTTTGTAAAACAGAAGAAAAGATATGTGTAAAAAGGCACATATCAAATCCCCCACACTAAGCAATTGCTAGTCCCCTAGCAATTCGGAATTTAAGAAGAACCCGTTTTGAAAATTTAATGGATTTGATGTCTCTTTACCAGATAGCCATTACTTTTGGAGTAGCCAATGTGTTAGTATGAAACTAAGGTACATTGTTAACCAAATGATTTTTAGCAAACCATCAGCTGTTAACGGATTTGATTTTTCTTTACCAAAAGCCGTTTGCTTTTCGACTAGCCAACTCTTTGATAGAATATAGTTATCATCTTGGTGAGTTGATTACCAGTTATGGTTTTCCACTGCCTTTACCACAAGCCATAGCCTTGTGGGCTAGCCAACTCTTCACTATTAAAGATATGGTGAGTTGAATACCGTACAATTTTTGGCAAATTGTCAGCCATAAACGGATTTGAGATATCTTTACCAAGAGCCGTTTGCTCTTGGATTAGCCAGTCATTATGTTAGACATGGTGGACTGATAACCTTTTGTTGTGTTAGTGCAAAGCACTTCCACTAAATTTTTTTTTGGCAAAAACGGGGTTACTAGGGCACTAGAAGGTACACATGTGATCAAATTCGGCTAGAATTTCCCCCCACACTTAGAATTGAATATTGCCCTCAATATTCAAAGTACCGGCACTTAGCTGAAACTTTTGAACGGAAAAAGGTAATACTACTAGCCAAGCGTGGATACGAAATTTTTTTTCACAAAAAGGATTTAAAACGATATCCCTGGGTAAACATTAGTAACAAGATCGGATATTGGGCGGCTGGATTAAAAATAGGCGCTTCAATCATCACGATCTAAGGGAAACCTGAAAATAAGAGCAAACAACATTCAAACAAAGCACAATAGAGGAATTCCCCCACACTTAGTGTTAGAAAATAGAAAGAAGTCAGAAACATGGGTGAAAACCCATGTAAATGCTACTGTTTTTGTTAACCGAGTCGCTAGCTTGACTCGACCCCGAATTTATTGTTTCTTAGGGAAGCAAGATGTGGAAGAATAATCTCCATCGGACTTTCATTCAACATGTTTGGATAAACATATGAAGCACGAGAAAGTTCCACTTCGATGAGATGACCACCGGTATTCTAATAGTAAAAACTAGTAGAAAGGATACCGGGGTCAAAGATAGTATCCTCATTCCCGAGGGAATGAAGGAGAAGAGAAATCACATAAAATGTGAGGAAGGCAAAGAAAGTCATGGTCATAATCATGATAAGCTCATCATCATCAAAAGGAGACTTCATAATGTCCATATTATGAATCTCATCATTCAAGCTCAATTTTTAAGACAAATCATCCATGTGAGTTTTCTCAAAAGGTAATATACCGGGTTAGAAGATTTTATCCTCAGAGAGGAATGAGTTGGACACATCAACCACGGTAAAATCCTCAAAAGATGAGTCACTCTCGGGTGACAAAGTATTGAGATCATTTTGCTCAAGCAACTCAATTCCCGGTGGAAGAGGATCAATGCGAGCGAGTTCACCGGCGAACTCCTCAAAGGTAAATGATTCATATTCGGGGAGAGAAAGATGAGAATGAGAAGTGGGACTGCCACTAATCTTCTCTCCCATATGATCAAAATGGAAGGATTCCAATTCCGGAATAGAATCATCGGACAAGAGATCACTATCCTCAACGGGGATAGGAGATGAAATAGGTTTTTCATTTAACGCTTCGATTTTAGAAATGAGAAGATTGATATTCAATAATCTTTCACGAAGAACTTCATCTTGGATTTCAGTTTCAATTTCTTCATCATTCTCTTCTTCTAAGCTGACTAGCTCAGAAGGTAATTCCTCCACATAACCAATGTCTCCATAAGATAAAGAATTGTCATCAGTATGTGAATCACTAAGCTCGATGTTGGGATTAGAGTTTAAAAGATTTTCAATTTCTCCCAGATCGGCTTCGAAGTCAAAGAGATCATCGTCACTTCCCGATGGAAGTGGATCGATGTGAGTTAGTTCATCTGTGAACTCCTTAAGAAGAGGGTCAACATCAGAATGAGGCAGTGATGCCTCTACATACTCAATGTCTCCACAAGATAAAGAACAATCCTCATCAGAATCGGAGAACATCTCAATTTGATCATTTGGATTTTCAGGAGGGGAAGAGATATCACACACATGATCAAGAATTCCCTGTGACTCTCTTTGGATTGGGAAAAGGTTCTCAACACTAGACTTTATGAATTCGTCCGATCCCTTTTCAGGAACAGTGCTAAGATGCTCATCCCCCATGCTTAGAGAGTGAGTGGGAACTTCGGGTGTGATAACAGACTGAGGGAGTTGAGAAGTGCTAGCATGTATGGATTCTTCAAGTTCCATTTGTTCTTTTGCTAGTGATCCCGTCATATTCTTTTCTCCCTGTGTTTCCATGGGTGCAGTTTCAACTGATGAACCCTTATAAAATTGAAGAATGTCAAGGGTATCTTCATCATCATTGTCATCAGAAATGAAATGGAATTGAGAACTAGATCTGGCTGCTTTTTCTTTTTCAATTGATTCCCTGATAGATTTTTCAATGGCATCTTGGGAAATTATTTTAGCAGCCTGCTCCTCAGCTAACAATTCTCCCATGGATTTTTGATTTGGATTATCATGGGAATGTTTACGATCCTTCAAATTTTTCAGTAAATCCAGAAGATCAATGAGAAGTGCATCTTCGGTGTCTTCGTCAGAATTGTCATCAGGAACATACTAATAGACAGGTGTGTTCCTAATAAGACACTCTGAACCAAAATGTGAGTTTCTACAGTAGTCACACCAATGAAACTGATGTGACTGTGATTCATGTAGATTGTGATCAAAGCCAGATTTATGATTGTTACAAGGAACCTGTTCATAGACAAACTGATTCCTAGTTTGACAATCAGAGCTTTAGTGAGGGCCTCCACAATACTCACAAGAAAAACTTGATGTATTTTGATACGAAGCATCATTGAGATTTGGATAATATGGTTCTTGCTCGTATGAATGTGATGGATAGTTGGAAAAATTTGAAAAGTCGTTGAATGAGTTCGGATTAGGATCATAAACAAATGAATTCCTCGAACCACAGAACAAACAACTTCCGTTTCGAATATCATTACCACACCGTTCACATGTACACCAACGACATGGTGAACCGAAAAGCGGCTTGCCACAACCGACGCAAGGAATAAGCGATTGCATTAGAGAAGGAATCTGACCATTCAAAGAATCAACAAAATCAACACAATAATCCGAATGATTATCAAGTCTCGAAGAACATTTTGAAAAATCCGGAGGCGGGACAAGTGGTGTGCTCTTAGAGCTAGCAATTTCCACCACTTCCGTTATGGTCCCCGGTTCTTGTTCTTGATAAACGTGAAGATTAGGCAAGTCGTTCTTTTTAGTCACCGCTTTAAGCTCAGTACGTTTGCTTGATAAACTTCGAACCGTAAATCGTGAAAGGTGTGGATCAAGTCTTAACGGTTTGCCATTAATAGCACGTATCTCGGGCTGTGAAGGGTAGTCGGAAGAGTTTTGAGAATCATTGAAAGCATTCGGATTTGCTTCGCACCATTTACAAAATCCGTCTCTAACACTACTTCCACACCGCCTACATGCGCACTTGTAACAATGAAGATTGTCATCCACTGGACCTTTACAATGAAAACAGTTATAGTCGAGTGATGACATAAGAATTAAACATTAACGAGGGATGAGAAGAAAGAATTAAACGGTAAAGACGATAAGAGGATTATTTTTGGGTTTTTCGAAAAACATAACAATTAAAATGAGACCAACAAAAAGACAAGGTGAACTTAAACCAATAATCACAAACGCAAGGTTAACCTTTAAGGACAAACGCACAAAGGAGCGGGAGAGAAGAATGGATTTCTCACTAGGGCGAAGTTCGTTGGATCGCCCTATACCGTTTCGACTCCTCTTACACTTTGCTTATCGTTTAAAAGTTTTCCAAAACGCAAGTGATACAAAGGCAAGTTTTGATCTTTAGTTTGGGAACTTATTAATGTTCACACCCCCATTTGGTAGGTGTTCTACCTTGGTTTTCGGCGGTAAGATTTTATTGTTGTATTTATTAAACAAAGAAAACGGGAAAATCTTTTTGTGTTTTTAATCTTTTATAGATATAAATACATATATAGAAACAAAAGAAAAATATTTTTGGTTTTTTATAAGTTTTTAAAAAGCGGTAACTTCTTGCGAAGGTTCTACAAGACTAATCGTTCAAACCTTTACGAGACTTTCGACACACAGCCTCCCCGGCAGCGGCGCCATTTGATTCGTTGTGTTTTTAGGTGTGTGCAAAAACAACTTATCAAAAATATCAACAAACGTGATGTCAATGTTATCGTGAGACAACAAGACGTGGAGAATTACAAGTAAACCTTTTAGGAAAAAGATTACCTCGTAAACTCGTGAAAGTGATATTTGTTAAGACCGGGAAGTGATTTCCCGGGTTGTTTCCCAACGAGGAGTGAATGGAACGTATCGTGAAAATATTCGAGATTAAAATCTTTGTATGAATGGTTTTGAGATTGTTTGGTTTTGTTGTACGTTTAAATTAACGAAAATTGAAAACAAACTCAAATGAAAATAAAATAACCTAAATGGGAAAACAAAAGGCAAATGGCAAACTAGGGGAATCCTAAAACACTACGGGAATCAAAATTAGGTATCGGGAATCCTAAATCACAAGTAAACAAATAAACGTGACGTTTATTTAAGATAAACGTCAACGTACAAATAAAAAACGTGAAATTTAAGCTACGCTACGGGCCTACAAATAATTTTAACATGAACAAAATGACAAAAGAAAATTTTGGAAAAAAAAAGAAAATTAAAAATTGGATAAAAATTCATTTAATATGTTAGCATTGTATTTTTATAAATTAAAGTGTCGGTCATTAAAGTCTTAAATCATGTAATAGGTTGCGTTAGAAAACGTTTCAAGAGTTATAAGTCCATTAGTTCAAATAGAAAGAAGTCTAAGGGCCATACATGTAATATCAAAAGCCCTAGACTTGTTAGATCTATATAATGTAATGTAAACCTCATTATTGAGGTTGAGCTTCATTTGCAATACACACACATAGTTCTTATCTTTTACATGAAGTCTCCACTCTCTCTCTCTACTCTCTCTCTAGAATAAGCTTGAATAAGTCGTGATTTAGGTTGTATCCAAGGTCCTACAAGTGGTATCAATCGCCAAGGGATAGATTTAGGTTGTTTTAGATTTCGTTTGGTTTGTTTTTAGGCTCGTTAGGTTGTGTTTTGTACTCGTTAGGTTTTATCCTTGTGTAGCTCAAGTTTTATAATCATTAGAAATACTAAAACTGTGGAAAACTAGAAGGGGGGTTGAATAGTTTACCTCTTTTTATCGTTAATTATCATATTAAAATCTTATTGAAACTTTCGTGTAAACAAGATTTAGATTTGACGTTATATCAAGACAATATGAATGTAAGTATGCAAAAGATAAAGGAAGGAACAATCAAACCACAACACGATAGTTATCGTGGTTCGGCTACAAGGACCTCACTTGTGCACTTCCCGCCCTACGTCCCAACGCCCCGAAGTCATCCAAACGTCGAGAGTTTCAGCAGCTATGCAACATGCTTCCTTTATCCGGCGGAGAACCTTAACAACGTCGCTTACTAATTTTACCGACACTAAGCCTAGATGTCGAGTTCTTTACCAAAGGTACAACCAATGTCCCCGATTAGTTCTTTCACAAGGGTTACACAACTCCCTTTACACTTTGTATTTTTAAGGCACAAATACTAACCATCAACAACATACACACAAAGAATGAAAATGTATACGACTTGAAGATAATCTACACATGCTTTAGTTATCAATACTTGCAACTTCTTGTTGAAGCGTTGAAACTAAATGAGTTAGTGAACTTTCTTGCTACAAATAAGAAACTTTCACACAATGAAAATGTTAATGGTTAGAATGAGGGATAAATATGAACTGTGTGTGAAAATGAAAGAAGTATGAGAAAAGAAAATGTTAGCAAATGGCTTGGTTAGTTTATAGCCAAAAAACATTTTCTGTCCTGGGCGAACCCGCGAAACCCTCACCAGGGTTCCCCCGTTGTATCCCCAGGGTCCGCCCAGGGTCTGACAGAACATATAGTTTTGACCTTAACTTCAAACCATCTCCAAGTCAACATCAACGTGTATTTATTAAACTCTTCCCCACCATGCAATCGGCTTGTAAGAGCTAGGTAAAGAGAAGGTCAAACACACACAAGGTCAACCATCAAATGTGTTATGACAAAAAACGCTAATGAAGAGATGTTTATACATAATTAATACAAGATGTGACAAGACATATAAGACTTAACTCTTAGCTTAAGTCCATCATTTTGCCAGCTCATGCAACACCATTTAGCTGTATCATCAAAAATGTAGTGTGCACATCAAAGACTTAAGTGTTAACTAATTTCAAGTAGCTTTGGTTAAGTCAAACACACAAAGGTCTTATTACCCATGAGTGACATATCATATTT